>NNCF01127356.1:1002914-1030093 GCA_002313205.1 Laupala kohalensis
TTCTTTCCTTCTTTCCTTCCTATTTTCTTTCCTTCTTTCTTTCCTTCCTTCTTTTCTTCTTTCTTTCCTTCCTTCTTTTCTTCTTTCTTTCCTTCCTTCTTTCCTTCTTTCCTTCTTTCCTTCCTTCGGTCGACACTGAAACATATCTCTCTCTTCTCTTTCCCTTGGTGGCTCCACCCCACACCCACAGCGCCGCTTCCACCCAGTGTCGCACTCCTCTCTCCTTCGCTTGTTGAGTTACGACTTGGATGACCTACGGTAAACGCTTCCACGCACCATAATTTCTCGCCATGAACGCATTCGCTATGGTAATGTGTACTGAACGAAAGGGCATATGAGATCGTTTGAAGAAGATGTAGTTTCTTCATAAGTATTATGCTCGATGAATATTAAGAGGACAAATTTCAGGATTCCTGACATGAAAAGTTCATGTCATTGTATGACCAGTAATGGACGGTTAGTCTGTCACATTACATGGTATGAATTCATTAATTTAGAGAATTTAATTAACGTATGGTCTAATTGATTACCAGACGTGAATCCCCTTGATTTTGACTTGGGCATCTGGAAAGTCTTGTGCATACTGAATCAGTTGATGTTGAGACCCTTGAACAACGTGTCCGTGTGACCTGTAACACTATTCGGCTGCTACCTGGAACATTCGAAAGAGTTAGGCGACGAGTGAATGCTTGATTGAAATCGATGACAGACATTTTTGTAACATGGAAGCAATTAATACTACGTAATTTAAGGAAAGAGTAACGGAAAAACTAGTAGAAGACTGGCGAATTAGATGAGGTAATAGTACGAACGGACAATACATGAATTATTCCACAGGAGTGTTTTGCAAAGAAAAATAGGAAATGGTTCAAGCCAGGGCATAAGATGATGCAGGTGTTGACAGTTCACTGGAATACAGATTCTTATTTCGAAAGATTCAAAGTCAAAAGAGGAGAGACTGCGTTTGCGGGAAGTAAAAGGAGTAGAAACAATTGAACACATCTTGTGGAAATGCGAATTAAACAGTGCCGAAAGAGTGTGTTATTTGAAGAGAACGAGAAAACAAGATGCACCAAATACGCACGAAAAGACGAGATGATAGACAACGAAGGGGATTATACATGTTTCCAAAGCTATGTAAAATGAATTTGGGAAAAGCAAGGATTACAAGAATCCTAGATAGTAGATTCTGTGAGAGGGGAGAGATGAGAAAATGAAAAGAAAAAGAGAAGAAAGTTAATACATAGGACAAAGTCATGGAATGTCGTGAGATGAAGACTTGACGTGCCAACCAAAGAGAACTTATGTAATATTTAAACAAATAAATAAATAACCACGTAACGTGTAATGTAATGTACCAGTACCAATTGCTGTATTGCGCACTAACTGTGCGTTTCCGGACGTATTTTGATATGAACGTCTTTGTTCCCTTTTCCATGAGGAATCACCCACTGAAGTGTATCCTCTTACTTAATATTCACTGTGTATGAGAAGAATGAAGACAAAATATTTCTCGCACTGAGGTTGAGACAAATAGAAAATATTTTCTGAGTGATCAATACTTGTACCGATCATAAGAGTAAAATGTAAGCAAAAAAGTATGAGGGGTTGTGTAAAAGTCAAAGTCGAGACACTTTCTAATGACCCATCTAAAGAAGCAAAGATTAATGAAAAGGAATAATGTCAAGTGAGCGAAAGAAGTGAAAGAGAAATGATTGGAAATGAAAGGAATTACATTTCAGGATTATTCAGAAATGTATTGCATACTTCTCTCTTTCTAAACAACGGATACGCTCAACGGCCCCCGAATGCACTCGAACTGACGCCGGAGATAATGTGGTGGGAGGTTAATCGTATCTACGGAAAGTATAGAATTGAAATTATAATTTAATCTTCCAATTGAAAATGTAATTAACTAATGAAAAATATTCAATGTGCAATGAACCTGCAGTTATTTAACAACCTTACTCAATCTTGAAATTATACCATAATTCATGCTAGAAAATGTATGTCTTCTCGATCTAATAAACAATGAATTTATATTTTCTAAGGCCCCCTTCATTATTTAATATACATTTTTATATTTCTGAATATATCTCCACTTCATCATAACTTATGTGAAATGAAGAATGAAATGTCTTCTTTTTAAATTTAATATTAAAGTAATATGTTGGGCGTACATTATCATGATTCATTGCGTCATTATAATATTATTTTTAATCCTTACAATAATGTAATCAAAATAAATTATTGATGTATTCCTTTAATTTAGTCTTCCACAATAGCCATATTACATTCTGAAAACACTCATAAGCGTTAACAGATAACAATGAAAAGGTCCTCAGACTACGACGAGATGACTCAAAAGATTCGTCTAAAACCAACATCACATGCCGAGAATTCCTCATTCAATCATCGGAGACATCCTACTTAGAACAATTGAGTGCGGTCGGCTCGACGATCAAGCGTATGTAGATTCCTCTGAGAACGCGACATGAGATCAACTGACACTCAGACAATAGGGGAGCGTACGTCCCCCATCATTTTTTACTCGCGCTCTGAACCACCGTACGTCTGCATCAGCCACCGCAAGGCCCCCGCCCAGGTCTTCAATGTAGCTTTTCAACGTGAGGTAGACGCGTCACCGACCAGATGTCACTTGTAAGCGGGAGGTTTGGGCGAGTCCGCATTGCCGCGCATATGCACGCCCCGCCCCAGACATCGAAGACTAATGCTGGGGGCCGCCGAGATCATCGTAGTGGAGACTGAAACACTAAAAGTCTATATAAATCATCAAAAATTGTGCATATATTTTTACCATGCTAACATTTTTATTTTGGTAATATTGTATTTCCAAAAGATATCCCGCAGTCCTATGAATAACACCCGAAAGTTCAAAAGAAAAGCAACTCAGGTATTGTAAATTGAGATTATTAGATTGTCTATATTCACATTCACTATAATCACTCCAAACTATGTGTCACATTAAAGACAATAAGTCACTTTCCAGAACTATTTTCTGCATCAATTCACTTCTCATATTCCATTTAATAAATTATTGGAAAATTGAAAGTTGAAAATTGAAATATCACAACAATTATAAGTTTTTCATTTATTTATTTCATAAAGTTATTTATTGGATTGCCAACGTTTCGAGATTAATTTTTATCTCATCCTCAAGGCAGGCTGTAATGTAGTACATCAAATCTTTCTTAAAAACAATAGTTATTTACAGTAAGATGCATTCCCAAAAATCTTTGAAACTTTCTCAATGATAAAAGAACGGAGTAGTATGTGAACCAGTTGGAATTGTAAGGATTGAGTTATCACTTAGTAGCGAATGACGTGAGTAGTTACTTTCAGCTTATGTATATAGGGAATACGATCGTGAAAATTTCGATACATTCCACTCAGAAGTTTATGCGTCAAGTATTTTGAACGAGACTTCTAGTATAAGTTTCTCGAGTAAAGATGAGAATAGGCGTTGCCGAGGGAAGCTGGTGGGATGGGATGTTCCTTTGCGAATATCTGAAAATAATTTTATTATATTTTGATTGGAATACTCTTTGCTGATATTTAGTTAATCAAACTTCGTGAAATTGTGTGAAACGGCCGGAAAGAATCAAGATAATACTCCGGAGCGACTTGATGCTGGGTCAGTTATCTAGTCCTACGAAAAATTATTTATAGTTTTAGGAAAATGGAACGGAAATATTCTTCACCGTATTCCCTTACTAATAATCTCTATTCAGATTGTGTTTAATTCCTTTCACTTTGTGTTTAATTTAATTTTCATCTGTTCTTGCAAGGTTCCCTTTTACCCACCCTTTCCCTACTCATCTGTGATCTTTGTCTGGAATCCTTTTGCCGTTTTCAGTCTCTGTCTTTCTCATCCTGTCGTTTCCATAATCTGGGGCATCGCCTCCATCACATTCAGACCCTCCGCCGTCACAGTCTTCAGTAAAAGCAACGCCTCCGCCGTTGGGCCATATGAAGATAATACAGGGATGTACCTACGTTTACACAGCATTTTTCCAATTGAGCAGTGGTTCCCACAATCTAGGTCGTGAACCTCCAAGGGGCTCCTGAACTCTTCCAAAGGGTTCACCCAGTTTTATCCTTAATGACGATTTTTGATGGGTGTAAATTTTTATCTGTAATTTTAATATCGTAAAATGAAATTAATTTTATGATAATTTGAGATCAACCACAAAAAGCAACACTGCTTTTTTTCTTCAATAAAACGCAAGCACAGCGTATTTAATGTGCAACGTAGTGGAAGCCTACTGTCTATTATTTCCTTGTCTTTTTGAACCGTTCAAAGGATTGAAAACATCATTCTAAACCTTTGTTTTAATAGCTCAAAAAATCTGAAGAAACGTGATGATTTGCACTTTGAGGTAACTAAAGTACAAACTTTTTCAGTATTTTCTAAAATTAGAACTTTGGTTAACTCCTTCTCAAGATTAAAAAATTATATGCATAGGACTGATGATTATCCCCATGAAAACTTAGATGTTGAGATATTTCTGTTAGGTCAAAAAGTCAATAAATTTTTACCTTTAGAGATGTATGAAATATCGGTTAAGACAATACAGTATTTGCGGTGAAAGAATAATGAGGAGGAAGGGGTCTCAAGACCACGTGGAAGTCCAGGAGCCAATGTCGACTCTTCCTCTCACGAGATTGTCGACTCTTCCTCTCGCTGTAGACAGGTGTGCATTTTACTTGTGTCAACAGAATATTAGTGACATTAAGTTCGGATGTTGCCTCCAACACGAACCGAACTGATAGTAATAGATATGCCAACTGTGACGGGCAGAGGACTTGATCACTAACCTTTGTCTTCAAGGATACCTGAAATTGACTTTTCCATCAGTAATGCCTTTTGTCTTGGTACCACGAGATGCCGTCTGGAATAAGTGAAGCTACGATAGGCTATCCCCCGCAGCAGATATACGACAACAACGCGCTTTCGCAACATCGGTTACATCACGTCACTATTCTTTCACCGCGAGGACTAAATATAACCTCATAAATATAAACAATAGTTTCGATTTCTGGGACCGTGAAATGACGTGGACTTGTGGAGGGACACCCCTGCGCACGCATCTCTTAACGAATGCGTCGCCGGGCATTGTAATGGTGCGAGCGGCGCGCGCCCGCTCAGGAGGCGCCATGTCGCCGCGAGGAGGCGCTTATCTCGCGGCCGCCATCTCCCGCGCGCCTCCATCGCCTCCACACCGTGCGCGCTGCTGTGGCCCACGCACAGTCCCATCCCTTGCCTGTGACATACTCCAGCCGACATTAGCATAGGCATGCGCTCGCTGGCGACACGCGTAGCTACGGCGGGGATCGAACTGTGTTGTCTCGACGAACAGAAGCATGGGATGCGTGAGACACTTATACTTCCTGATGGTTCAGAAAAAAACGTATATATTTATTTATGTGCACTTTATCTCCGATACCCAACATAGACATTCCAGGGGTTTTACGCATATGCCTTTTTCGCTTCGTTTGGCACACGATCAATTTCTACTCATATCTGGTAGGCGTATGTAAGTCCTTAACATTGATATTGTGCACGTTTCGTATTTTACATTATATAATATGTCACGAGTCTGTCACATATTATATAGTTATGAACATGTTTGTGTAGTTTTATATTTCTTCTGTAGTGATGTTTCATTTTTATTCTTTGTTGTTGTTGTGGCTTGTCTTAATGTATCAAGTATCTTGTCTGCTTTATAATCCATTTTAAAGTGGATGTCAATAGCCTTTGTAATCGAAACGCCCAAAATCCCAACTAACTAACTTATAGTTGTTTTGCTCGTATCATTTCTTTGTCGATTCATAATTTTGCCGGTGTCGCCACCAACCACTATAATCACATTTTACGACATTCTTATTACTTCAATTCAGAAAAATTAAAGGAAATCGTACAATCTACATAGTCATAATCTCACTATGGAGATTAAGTCCTAGGACAGGTGGAATTGAGGCCTCGATAACACTTTATATGTTGTCAACTTCGGAAAAACAGATTAACAATGATTTGACGATCCTCAAGCAAATAAATAGGTTGAGATACAAATACATGAATGACTGCAGAAATAGCACCACCCAAGAAAATACAAAACTGTTCTAACGTATATTTGCAAGTGAGTTTTTCGATCGAAAAATATGAATTTCCGATAATATACAAACATGTACTGACATAAAATGTGAAGGAAGAGTTGTTTAAAGATAGCATGAAAGCTCTAACTCCCAGTTTTACGGTGATATCTGGTGTCATTGGTGTCAAGTTTGAGAAAACTTGTACTCTATTCCTCGATAAATCATTTACTTCTAATAGGAATGATATAAACAATTTTTGAGGGGAGTTTACGATAGATACTTAGTTCTAGTCCCCTTTATATACTTTGTTCAGTTAACTTTCGGGGCGTGTTGACGTTTTTCGTAGCCTAAGTTTCTGGATTTTAAATATGCGTGACTTTGTTTTTGTTAAGGTTGGAATCATTAAACCAGCTTCTTTATTCATTAAGTTAGTTTTCGACTGATTTCTCACCACGATATGAAGTTATTTAATTTATTATAGCTGTCGTCTTATTTAAATAATTTTTCAAATCAATGAAGTTTTATCGTATTTTCAGTCGGTAAAATATTTATATAATTTTGATAATACTCTTTCATCCTCTCATGGATCATTATTGAATCTTATGTAAGGATAGAACAAATTACGACCTTAAATCGTCTGTATTTCTGACTAATTTTCACAAGCTTTGTGAAAGACAAGATGATACTGACGTGGGAGGGGAAGTCAGATCATCTAACCAAGCGCAGAAGAAAGCAAAGATAAACAGATTGAAACTCTCCGGTAATTAAGAAATTTTTTTATCGGGGTACATACTTGTTGCGCTTGCGTGAGAAGACAAGGTTTGTGCCAGGTCTTCAACAATATGTAGCTTCTATGCAATGAAGTGGTCAAAACACTCCAACACATTTGTTTTTCCCATGAAGTATATCTAAAAACCACCAATAAAGTTAAAATACAAAGCAAACACATGTCCATGGAATAATTCCTTCGATCTACTCTCCTCTCAACATCGTTGCTCTCTCAACTAAGACATGCTTCCATTTTTTTTCCTCCTCCGCTCAACACATCTCTCCTCTATTGTGAGCGAGTAACATTTCCTTTCTCACCGTCTCCTGGGTCGAAGGTCAGTGTCGTACTTTAACACCGTCGGGTGATCGAGGATTCTGTAATGCTCAGCACTCTCTGTTTGCGTGCATGCTGGCGTTGTTGTAGCGAGATGCAGTGGAGGCTTCGCAATAGGGAGAGATCGTACTCACTAACCCCGCCTTTAATGCACTGCTCTCATTCTCATCCCGCTTCTGTCCTACGCTCTCTCGTTTTCGCTTCCTTTCCGTCCGTGATTCATTGGTGTCTCACCCCTCCTTCTCATCTTCCGACTCATTAGGGTGCATGTAGTACAAAGCTGCATGAATCTTATATCCGAATATTGCGATAAATAATCAATATTGTTTGACAAACCAAAGGAAAGCATAAGCCACGAAACAAAAGTTATTAGAATTAAAAGAAAGAGGTCTATAGAAAAGTTAAATCCTCCATAATTTTCGTATAAATTTGAGAGATCTAATGACCTTGATGTTGGCGAGCCCTAAAACCCCATAAAATTTGAGAGACAATATGTGATGAAAAGACTTGACACGCGTATTTATAATAACTCGAAATGTAACGTAACAAGGGAAAACATTTAACCTTAAGAACAGTATTCACTGACGAAAAACTTAGGAAAACTTGTTTGCGACATTAAAAAGGGGAATAGGTCCAAGAGACGAATTTGTGATTTACAGCGGAGAACGGTGTTACCATGAAAAATGTACATGAGGTACGTTTGGAGATAAGATTATAAAAAAGGTAAGAAAAAGAATGTATTCATTTTCATATTCGCGGATTAGTGATCAGAAATATTTTACAAAGATTAAATTGCGAAAGCAGCAAATACATCACACTGTTCTCCTAACAACTTAACGTGCGGGTAGTTTCAGGTGAGAATTAATTGTTTCTAAAAAAATCAATTCTGTTATCCATTAAAAAGATATTTATAAGAAAACTGTAAAAGAAGGATTTCTATCTGTGAGATGCATACTTTCAACAAACTAAAACTATAATTCATTAATTGATAAGAGTAATTTCTTTCTTTTAGGAATCATAAATATTAACATGATCTATGTAATCTAAAAACAGAGCATGCATATCGCACATCATAAAATAAGTGATTAAAGTTTGATTGTGGATGACGTTGGATGGTTTTGAGTGAGCGGTATCAAGAATGTCTAATACGAATAAAGCGCAAATATTGATATATACATTATTGTCAAAAGAAAATTGCGACCTCATGAATGATAGTTAGGTGTATAGTCAAGTGTGTATGCGGTTCTGGGGTACCTGAACCGATGTTCAATAGGAGATAATTTAATAATAAAGAATTATTCTTTTATTAACAATAAGTATGTCACGTCTTTCTTCTTCTTCTCCTGGTTTGTCAACAGAATATTACTTTATTTGCTCATTCTTATACCCATCTCTTTTTAATTACGATCTGCAAATTTGTTTTGAGTTAGAACTATTTTTCACCCCAATATGAGCAATATAATAACCATTAAATACTTCATTACGTCCGTATTTCCATCTTTGCTCACCGCGGGATAGAACAGTGGCTCTCTCGAGAATCGAACTCCGTATTCCCACGACACTATCTCTGCCGCCGCAGCCTGACGGACGTGCTCTGTAGCGGTGTCTCTTGGCGAGGTCATAAATCGACGGAGCTGCAATTATAAAAAGGTTAAGATGGTGGAGTTGGCGGATGGAGTGGCAGAGACGGAGAAACGTGGTTGCGGTGGTGGCAGCGCTCGAGAAGGGAAGGAGCATCTGCCCCCGATGGTGCGATACCAGTGGCAGCAGCTTCGTAAACGGCGATGGGAAGAGCCTGACGCTACGGGGGCGGTCGGGACGAGGAAACGGCTGGGGGTCCGCTACTCCGCGATAACGGAAGGCGGGCGCTACGAGGTGCAGGGCGGAACTCTCACCCCTGACCCCCGATGAGATACTAGTCCGCGCCGTCCGTTATCGCCCTGTTGGAGGCCGCTTCACGCTGTCCCGAGCGTGTATTCAGTGGGCGATGGAAATAAGAAAGCGACTGGTTTGTTATGGAGAATGTTTGCAAAAGGTGTGCGTAGAGGTAAAAATGGTTATAATTGGTTCCAGAAATACAGATGCTGTGAGAGGTTGTTGAAAAGATAACAAACGCGTTGAAAGAAAGCAGGGATGTGACCAAAGATTGCAATATAGCGGTTGCTGGGGCAAGTGAAGAAACAGGGAAATGAAAAAGAGAGAACAAAATCTGTAAGGAAGCAGTATTAGCCATTGCGCCGAGGGGAACCGGCTTCCTCCGACGCGATGAGCCTCTCTTGTCCGAAGCGAGATGTTAGCGCTCTGAATTACATCTAACCCCCGCGCATAAGCAGCGCAGTGCATCACTTGAGTAACTGCGTTCCCGGTTCACCGGAACCCGAGTCAGCTCACGTTACGTATACGTATATGCGAGACGGATACTACACATATTTACGCGAGCGTAGGATCGGAACATCTGGCGCGGTATTGTTTCTCATTTCTATTTTCCGATGAAGACGTCGACTATAAAGAACGCTCTCCATATTACGATTCTCACGCAGTTGAAAATGAAACGTTGTTTGGATGGGAAAAATAGTTTTTTTCTATTGTTCTGGCAGCACGACGAATCATCGTATGTACACGCCGCACGTTGTGACTAAACCTCCCACGGTGTCGATTTTATGTGTTCGAGTGAAAAATGCGTGGCTGCGCCGCCGCAAATAAATTACTGCGGAGATTTCACTGCGTGTGTAGAAGACGAACCAACTCCTTAATGCGTCCTGAACTGTGACTCGCATTCATCAGAAGTTCTTGTCTTCCACGTCGCTGAACAAAATATATTAGTTTACGAAGCATTGGTTCACAAACTCTGTGGATGAAAGTTGGACTTTCTGCAAATGTCTTAGGATGTAATGGAATGAAAAGTCGGCCAAGAATGTAAACCATCTTATTTTTGATGGTCTCAATCGGTACTTCAAGTGTTTCTCTGATTTCCTCCGTCTATTAGATGGTTAATTACAGGAAAATTGATCAAATCGTCAAAACTCTAATGAGTCCTCATGAAAAATATTTTTGTGACACTGGAAAACTTGTAAAATAAAATATCGAATTTTCTTGCGTGTGAAAAACATTTGTCAAGTCATTTATTTTTTATTCTCATTTTTTATTTTCTGTTTCTTATATTTAAATATAAAACACCTCTATGGAATTGTATTAATTTGTAACAGTTCATACACAAAATTATTACAAAGAGTCATGTTTCGAAATGAAAATATTATAGAGTATGATATAAGTTAACTGTATCAAGTATTTTCAGTTAATTTTGCTCAAAAACATATCTGCAATGACTTGCAAAGTTAATTTATAAAAATTATAAATGATACTCCCTCTAGATTTCACTGTTCTGTACGACTAACCTAAATGCTATTCTAACTCGGCCTTCTTTCATACGGAATGTTTTTGTAGAGATAGTAATTTAACACATCATTCACAAGATTCGGAGTAGAACCACAAAAATGTCTATGACGTGAGAAGAATTTTAGTGAATGAACTGACAGTGAAAGTGCAGCTGTATTCTCTTACTTTCGAAGTATCTCGGCCTTGCGCCCCGCAGTCTCTCGACTCCATCATGGCGACACTCGCATGCTGATGTGCACCGGCTCCTGCATATGCGCGCGCGTACTCCACGGACGGAAGTTTACGAGCTTTAGACCTTTGTATGGTCGAGCCCACCGCTACATGCGTACTACGTACTCTCATCACTCGTTTTTACTTTGGAGTCTCAGGTTTCGCCTCACCCAGCACAACTGAATCTCAAGGGACGAGCTACCACATTCGCCAGGTCATGTGGTTGAGAGAGTGGTTAATAAGAAAATTAAGGCCATTATGATGAATGCTACAAGTGAATTTAGTAATGGACCTAATTTCAAATTATGATGAGAGAGATTTTTTAATCTAATAAAATTCAGAAATATAACAAATTTTATTAAAACCCTGAGATTGAGCTGGATTGGGTATGTCTATCGCATGCAAGAGGACACGCTTGTACAAAAGGTTTATCAATGGAATCCATTAACCACAAGAGCAAAAGGAAGACCAAAAATAAGATGGAAGGATGGTGTCCTAAACGGCTTAAAACGCATTAACATTAAGATAACACAAAGTAAACAACAGAAAAGAATAGGAGGTGATAGTTGAGAAGACCAAAACGTTACAATGTTGTAAATTTTTTTAATTTATTCAAATTTGTAATTACATTCTGGGACCTATCCTACTCTATTTTACATCTTTGTGTAGAAAATGAAGAAAACATAGCTGATTCGTCACATTTATCTTCAAACTTCCTTAATTCAATCTCCCTTAATAATTAATCCTGCGATTTCCATATTGTACACTTTAAGCAAATGTACATGAACACTTAATGGATCATTATTTATCACTCTTACGTTCTCTTATAGAATGCACACATCGACGCAATCCACAGCTGCAGAATTTTCCGATTCTTAAATAATTTCATAACATGATCTCTCTCCCCTCCGGAAATTTCTCATCCTATGACATAACCACAACGTACCCAATTTCTACGTCAATACTAAATTAACTCATCAATTAGAAAAACGGAAAAGGGAGCGTAGAAAATTTCCATTTGAAATAACTAATATGTGTGAGTTAAACATAAGCGATTAAAGTTGATAGAGCGCTGAGCTGATGTCTAGACCTTCGAGTTTCGATCCCCGGTTGAGGTATAGGATTTTTCATTATACGTCCAGACAGATTTCCTGACCTTTTCAGCCTGCTATAAAATGAGCACAGGTCTCTTCCGGGGGTCAAACCTCTCCTCAACCTAGTGCCGATGTTTAATAATTGTCCTGCTCTAGCCTTCACGAACTCCAAAGAGTCTATTAGGGTCATACCAGGAAAATTTTGACTTTGATAATTGGTTGACCCTGATCCGTTTCTCTCCAAGAGTGGCCCCTTCTACTTCAACTTACTTCTACCTTCATAAATCTCAACCTGCCCTAAAAATCTCGACGCTAATAAATTAATGCTTAAAATATGTTCTAAAGGCAAAGATGAAATTTAAGACAATATATAAAGTATATTAAATATTGGTCCAAATTTTAAAGAAAGGAAATTCATTTCTACAGATTAATCAGCATCAAGGTACAACAAAGTCCATACCATGATGCCGGTACAAGTTACTGCTTTAAAAATCAGAAATTCAGAATCTGTTTTGTGTCTTGCCATTTCAATAAATACGGAAGTAACATTTAAGATTCGTTCTGTTGTATATCAGACGAATCACACACTCCAGATACGTCTTGAATTTACTTACTCGTTTGTAGTCTAACGGTTTCCCAAGATACATTGTTCGGCGTGATATATCTGGATCGTGATCCGATGCAACTTTGCAACTGTTACCTGATCAAAAATAATTCACTTAGCTTCGTACAAATTGCAAAGAGATTGAATCACGCTTAAAATTTTCTAATAAATAATCTACAGCTCGCTAACTGTATTATTTCATTCCATTTCTCATTCAAGTGGGACCCGATGATAAAATCTACAAGACACTGTTCTGGTATTGTTTCAAAACTTGTTCCAAATTTAGAACTTAATTCTCAAAAATTTATTTGCTCTCTTATGTTAAAAAATTAAGTGATAGAATACTTTAAACATAACTATAACTTTTAAACATAACTAAAGCTTTTAAAATAAATATGAAAAATGAAATACGCATGTAAAATGTTTTCAAAGCCTCCATGAATGCTTCTCCAAATAAAAGAGCAACTCCTCTGTTTACTCTGTGACACTACACAATACTTGCAACGTCTTAGGTTTTCGTTTGTAATTGGCTCTTGGACTCTTCGTTGTCACATGATATTAAATTCAGTCATCTTTAATTCCCTTCTGTTAAATTCAATGTGCCGAGGGTTTTATTGTTTTCTCCAAGTCATGTGATTTATAAGTAGTATCATGTAATAATACGCAAACATAGGCTTCCACTGCCTATGTTTAAGTATGGTTCAGTATATACTCGGCTGTCCGCGAAACGTAATTGAGATATACTGCCACGGTTGGTTACGGGGAGACTCGTATATGCTGAAATATGTCTTTATCCAAACAGAAACCGAACAGTGCGTTATCCATCCTCCTCACTCACTCCTGTAATTACTCAAATATCAATATTCGTAATTACATGTAGGATATATGTAAAGTGAACAGGAGGAGAATAGTATGTTGCTCATCTTCCACTTTCCCCCAAGCTGAGGAAAAGACTCCATCCTTCCCATTTTCCTTACCCTATCCCTGCACCTCTACCACCATAACCATCGTCTTTCCCATCGCTTACACCCTTCTCTGTCTCCCCGCCACTGGTACTTGCGACAACGTTATCCCGCTCGGTGTCGCCGCAATAAGTCAGCTGGTGGCGGCGGCGGCGGCGGCGGCGATGGCGATGGCGCGGCGCCCGCATTGTCGTGTCTCCGGACGCGAGCCGGGCCGTAAATCGGGAGCACCCGGCCGCTCGGTTTGGCGACGACGACGACGGTTCCCGCCCGCCACCGTCGGGGAATTAAGATTTTTCGAGGATATCGTTCGCCAACTGGTGGCTGCCGTTGCTCTGCTCTTACACAACCCGGAGAACTACTGCCCTTATTGGTATGCGCATACGGACGTATGCAAAATCAGTTAGCCTCTTCGCTTCTCAACATCGATGGCAGCTTCGTAGAGGTGTCCGATATTCGGCACTACCTCTTTGCCACTCCTAAAACCACTCATGGGTTATTTGAATCATTTTTAAATCCTCGGGTTTACCTCATCTACGTCTCACCAACTGGTCTGAAAACATTGCTACAGTTCCATGCACAATTTTAAAACAGTTAATAAAATGTGTTTTAATTCTGAATACAATTTTACTACCCTAAACGTCTAAATTAATATTTTATATTTTAAAAAATCTGAAGCAGTAGTCGGAATTTTCATAGTATTCATTGTAATAAATGTTAGCCTGTGTATTTCATCTCTCGAAACTGTGTCTATTTTGAAAGTATCTGATAACTATCCTATCAAACTACGAATCTCTAGTTACGATGCTATGTCTATAGTGCAGGGATATTAACTAGGTAATCTTCAATACAGAAGTGTTACTGAACTATTTTAAATGAATTAAAAATCATATCTCTATATTCTAATTTTCATCCGTGAAAACTAACCAATTTAATCACGAATAGTGATGCCTCATCCCCGAATTTGCCATAAAACACCATATAATGACACAAAATAATAGCAACAAATATACATTTCCACATATTAAAATAGAGGAAGCTTGATTACCTTGAATGAGAATGTCCCAATGAAATTTTATAACTGGAAAGTGAGTGAGATGTATTTTACCGTGCATAAATTTGTTCCGTGTACGTGGAGAAGGAAGTTGTGTAAAGTTGAATAAGAAGGAGACCCGGTTCGATTCCCGGCTCGTCGCCATTTTCATCCCACCGAAAGTTATCACATTTTACCATGTTCATGGAATCAAATAAAATATTTTTTTATTAAATTTATCAAATGATTGACCACCTAAATGTCAAATATTATCAGAAATATAAAACATCATTGAATGTCCCCTATTGCATACCCGTGCGTGTTCCATCCAAGGCCCAACGCATGTGTCGAGCGCGACGTCAGCGCCCACGCACCTTTGGAGAAAGAGACATGTAAGCGTTCGGGTCACTGCTTCTGCATAGTCGCTCTGCGCTGGGTCTTTGTATTGCTGTCACCAACAGGTGAATGAGACACTCTAGAAAAAGACAATGGAAAGCGGAAGGATTCGTTCATTCATTTGGAAAAGCAACTCCTATGTCGCGACTTGAGTCAGCAACTTGAAACAATAAATTTGTCTTCTATTCTAAGAAATTGTTCAAGGATGTGTGTGTTTATTTTAAAGCTCTACTGAAATGAACACCAATACTTCAATAGAAAATCCAAATAATTTTAATTATGTCATGTTGAATGAAAATGGGAGACGGGACCGAGATCCGAACTGGGGCTCATGCGCTTACCAACTGAGCCATCTCGTTCGCCTCCCAGGTCAGCCTTCCATTAACATTCAAATTGCGAGACCCAAAGACCTCTGAAGTGGTCTCTAAGAGACCACCTCCCGTCTCCCATTTTCATTGAACATAACATAATTAATATGTTACCTGGCGGTGAAGTTCACCGCAATTCAAGAGATTTTTATGTGAACCAAATAATTTTATTGCTCTCCAATATTTTTGATAATCTTTGTTACAGGTTGTGTAAGTTGTTCAATAGTACGTCGTATGTAAAGGAGTACGTATAACGCTAAATGCAAATTTCTGTCTTATATTTTATAAAATATTATACATCTCTCGATTGTATCATTATTGAAGGTTTTAATGCAGTGAACGTATTCAGGAAAATATCGGTAAAAATTCTTCCCATTTCATCAGTTAAAGTAAACTTGTATAATCAAGAAAAGAATGAAAAAAGCCATCAACATGGAATCTGGAAAAATGAATCTCAAATCTTTAATGAGGGAATTCATACGTGAATTCGTTGAAGAGTTGCTGTATAATGTGTGGATAATGCATGTGGATAGCGGTCCCGACCAAACTCTGAATCCTCCACTGCATGGGAAATGAGGAGAGAACTCTTACATGTGCGGCATGAAGATGAACTGACTTCACGAGACCCAATGACTCACCGCTCGCAGACTCAGATGCTGGCAGAGTTGAGGACATTCGCTTGGTCTGAGGAGTATGGTTCTGAAAGGGGAGGTACACTGTTTGTGTGGTATGGTTTCGAGCCAGCGCACAAACAACACGTGACGATATCAAACAATTTGCTTAGCAATTACGTAAGTTTAATGTTGTGAATCATTAGTTTTACTTAATTTTTGTAATTTGCACTTAAACTTTCTTCGTACCACATAAGAATATTTAAGCGACGAATCCTATGAAAGAGTTCCGAGGAGTCAGCGTAAACCACAAGCATTTCAGCTGCTTTCCTTCCTTCTATTTCGTCTTTCGCATCTCGTACTTTTCTCTCCTTTCCTCTGTCTTAACGAATGTATATATGTTTTAATCAAAATTTCTCCCCTCCTTCCGAAACGACGAATATTTTTCCAAATTTTCTCGAATAATTTTATTTTATTCAAGGCTCTTAGAGTTATTTAATCTATATTGTTTCTCAAATGATGCCGAACAGTTGTTCCGTAAATCCGGTAATATTAATTCTGTCACCTGTCATCTTACTGAACAATTTTGATCTCTTGCCAATACCTCAATAAGCTTAATTGTCTCCCGTGGGACTTCTGTTCACATCGCATCTATTACAGAGTAATCAAGTTCTTTTTTATTTATGTAGTGTTCGAACAATATACACCACACTTTGCACTGCACTCGTAACAATCTTTGAGAAGAGTTCTTCAACATTTTTCATCAATTTATCCAAGTACATATTTTTAAATTTTATGTTACAGACACTCCGAATTACCATTTATTAGAAATAGATTCTTTCATTGTATATCATAAATGTGCTTGCTGAAAATTACTTGTTTGTTATTGGAAGTGTCCATGATAATGCTAATAATATCACTATTGTATTAATTATGGAATTAATTTAAATCTTTAATTTTACTCAATACTTGTTTCTCTGTATTATTTCCTCTTTACCTCCTCGAAGATTTGAGAAGCACACCCGTCTGCATTTTACAAAAGTTACATTCGTATCAAACATCTAAAATTCCATTGAAAACATCAAGTCCCGTTAAGGGTTGATTGAATGAATGCCATACCTTACTCTTTTGTTTATACCTTAGTCGAGACGGACATGAGCTTGGATCCATCGTTTAGACGGACCATGTTACTCTTTTCTTGGCCGTCGAGCCAATAGCATGTCCGACAACCGACGAGAGAGAAGGCCCATTATTTAAAGTTAGTGTCGTGAAAAGCTGAATGTTCCGCGATGAGCCTTTGAAGTCATGGCACAAGTACATTTTTTATCTTGAGTGATGATCTTCCTTCTCCTCAAGCCTCGTGTTAATTAATTTGCCAAGCGTAATCGCAGTTGGAGTTCTTCACTCCTAAAGTAGGCGAAGAGTTGAGACCCCAAGTATACAACACAAAAGTCTGAAAGGAAAGCTTTAATGGGCTATAGATCTTTAAGATTGATTTAGAGCCTGCATTATAGCGTCATTATGAGACGTAATGTGCGTTGATTGTTAAATAAGACGTGATTTAACGATTTTGAAAAGTGATCTATTGCGGCTGTTTAAGTATAAAGATAGCACATCTTCAGCACGTACGCTTGCAAATTCTATTGGGTGTTTTCTTACTTCCGCATTCAAATATAAAGCAAATTAATTTCGTGATTCCATAAAGAAACAAATCTTACGTGATGGTGTTAATGATGCAATTCATGATTCATATATTGAAGCCATTAGTTCTTTTAAAAATATTGACCAATATTTAATAACATTATTTCTTGTGAATAATGTAATGAACTAGTTTTTCCTGTAATATCATCTATGAAGGGCATATGAAAAAAATCATTTCCTCGATAGATTTTATATTTCAAAGATTTAGTATGATGTCAACGGAAAGCTATGGACAGCGAATATACCTTGCGTATGAATATGACAAATGATAGAAATATTCCACTGAGTACATTTTCTGTGAAAGGGAACAATTAGTTCTTAACTTAATTTATTGCGCATGTACATGAATAGATTTTAGTATATTATTCAAAATTAATGTATAAAATTACTCTTGTTTCCAACGAGATGTTGGGAGAGTATATTGTTTAATAGTATGTCTTTTTTAAATCGAACACGAAAATTTGACTTTAGAGCATGTTTTCCGATCAGCTTTTGCTGCTTAATCATGATATTTCTTTATCCGTTCTAGAAATGACATTGTGACATGGACTTAGTTAACTGAATGCAAGTATTGGGACTTTGCATATCGTTTTATTCTCGAAATTCAAAAGAGACACACACAAAATTTTCTGTATGAAATTTCAGATCTCTGTTTGTATCAGTGTACTATATCAATACTGGAGGTTCTTTCATATACCCTTGTGTTTGTTTCAGCGGAGAGTTCCATCTCGGATTTCCTCGCTCCGAGCTGCAAGGCGTGTCATGGTATCAGCTGCTTCACTGGGACTGCATGCGAGAAGCACAGAGCAAGCATCGCCTCAGTAAGTACTGCGATCCTCTCCCTCTAGTCTCTCTTCTCGTCCCCCGCTCTCCCCATTCCTTGTCTCTCACGCTACAACCAACGCGGAGAAGAAGATTCACATCTGGATACACGTGACCTCTTTTACGTCCGTTTCGCATCATTTAACACCGCCAAAATACGCCGACCGAGCTCTACTCGGGCAAAACATCATATTTCAAATCGAAAATCAACAAACTGGATCTGTATCGAAAGCAGAATTCCGAGGAGAGGTGGTAAACCAAGTTTGTATCTTGACAGCTGCCGTAAAGCATCTCAGTAATCTCCATAGCACTAACAAATGTTTTATCTTCTTTGTCCTAATACGCATCTAGATTCCAGACTATTGAATCGAGTACTTTTGTTGCTTGACGAAACCAGCGTTGGAATACGTTATTCATTCCTATTTAAAGCGAACTAATACATTACGCTTCAAGTGGCTGATCAATAGGTAAGGGCGGCAGCTCCGAGCCAAAATACTATGTTCCTATCCCGTGGATACGTGACGTTTTATTTCAGCATCTACTAACCCTATCGAATATCACCTTCATTAATCATATCAATAATATCGAAGATACGCGAGCCAGCAATAAATAAAAGACAAAACTTAATATTTCAATATCAGAGAGGTAATTCTTGTGAAGAAGTTCCACCAGTCGTTCAAGGGATCTGGGAGAGCACTGGCACCAACATTTTCAATTAAATATTATAGTTTTAAGAAATTTGTCCGTGCTTATTTTTATTTTATTTCTTTATTGAGCAAGCATTGAGCAATTTATGCTTAAAATAATTATTTTTACAGTTTTTGTATTTTTTGTCCTCAAATACAAATATAACAAACGGTAAATTTCTAGTCTCTACTATTGATTAATATTACATTTTTTCTGTCTTGCATCATTCCAGAGAGTAAAATATGCATCGTAGTTAAATTTTACCAGTAAAATAATGTACAAAGACGTGATACAACTGAAATCATATTCATCTATTCTATGAAGTATTGCATTTGTGTTGTGAAATAATTCTTACGTAATTGGAAACTTCTGCTTATATTAATACTATAATCATATATCAGGCATTTCACTGATACATGCATGGTGCTAGTATAATGTTAAAGGAATTGGAAAATCTTATTTTTGATGACAGCGAGAAATGATTAATGACCTCATTTTCTGTAATTTACCGCGATCCCTGCATGTACATACTCAGCGATGTTTTTTGAATAGTTTGTGAATAGGTAAATATAAAATATATATGATTGGTATGTTCTTGACCATTATTTTATAAGGTAAAAATAAATTCTTGCGTTTAGGCAATATCTTTATTAACTAGGTGGACGTGTTGATATAATTCGATACTACATCTCTTTTTTGCTGCTGATGAGTGATAAAATGGTAGTTGGTTTGTGTTGTTGTAATTGCTGATGTACATAAAGTAGTTAATTGAAAGAATTGTATTGAGGATCAACTAAGCCCTGGGGAAGAAAGCGTTCGCAGTCAATACATCGGTCTAGTTAATAAATATATTGCCTAAACGCGAGAATTTATTTTTACCTTATAAATATTGTTTGTAAACATTGAAATCGTTATTGTTGATTTATTATGTACGAACAATACACATTTCAAAAAATAATTACCGATTTAAAAATAAAAATGAAATGAGAACTAAATGAGAAAAGAAACAAAACTTTGTATGTTATACTATATTTTAATTTTACTGAGAACGTTTACTTTTTAATAATGCCGGAAATGCCTTAGGAGTCTATATACGAGAAATATCAGAATGTTGGGGAATAGTATATGACACTATAATCATATAATGCAAAAATATCAGAACATTTAGATGCGTGTTTAAAATGCATTGCTGTCATGCATAGGATTTAGATATAAGACGAAGAGATCGCAAAACGGTCGAGTAGGCAGGAATGTCGAGCAATAGGTGTTACACATCTTGTGAGATGCAAATAAGGAGAGTTGCTACGTGCTACCTGTCACATAGGTTATCTTGAACGTCCGTTACATCTTGATTTACTCCTCGCAAATAACTGAATAACTACAAAAATAGGTTTCCGTAATATACATTTAAAATTCGTATTTTATTTTTCGAAAGACCGATTGCTAGATTTTGATAAATCTTAACCATTTAAATATCGTATAGTATTAAAGTAAGCTACAGATTTTTATCGAGTGCGAGAGTGTAAATTGGGTATCTTGAGAATAGTTTAATTTTGATTTTCCAAATTTTATTCCACAGCATATACAATCAAAATTTTTATAAATATTTTCAAACAAAGTTTAGTTAACGTTAAGTAGTACTTGACGTTGGAGATCAAAGAAATATAAAAATAATATTATTCCAATGGGCTCTAATGACCTTGGATGTTGACGAGCCCTAAAGCCCCACAAAAAAAAATATATATATATTATTCCATGAATAAACACACTAATCACTTTTTGTCCCTGCATATTTCCTCTTGAAGCAAAAAGTTCACGAAATAATTTCCCGTGTCACTCTCAAGTTTAATTACAGTTGCGTGGGAATTCCATAATATGAGTGTGAGCGTTAGAGGGAACATCTCTACTGCCAAAAAGATGACTTTTGCAGTGATGAAATATGTTTAGAAATTTTTAAATCGATTATTTCTATTATCTGAACCAACAAAATTCCATTCAATTTAATAATTGTACGATATCCTACAGACTTCACATCCTTTTTTATTGACATAGAAAAATATAAAATCCCTCTTTGAGAGTCTAGAATTTGAGTGTAGGTGATGAGCAAAACCAAAAAACTTAAGAAGAGGTTACTTTACAATTGATAAAATTTGGAGTTACTTTTGACAAATGAGCAGGTTTTCGATCGATAAAGTTTGCTTTTGAAAACTGCTTTCTTGGGTAGGCACAAAATGCAGGTGTACATGATCCTACACATACTCAACCTCCCTCCGCTCTTTCGTCCTCAATTTAAAACCGTTGTCTGCTTATTATAGTTCTTATGCAGATGGGCTACCTATATGCATACTTCAATATACAAAATAACCGGCGCCATATATCATTTTGTTCAAGAAACCCTCAGTACCCAACCTTGTACGATGCGATATAATTGCGATTATTAAATCATCCCCGTATCCAAACCGTTCACGAAACAGCACGTACGACCGATGACAAACTTTTCGACCACTACACCCAATATTTCAACGCTAAGAAAACACCTTCACATTGAGAGATTTGTCAACTACCCTTACCCTTTATAATCCGGCCTCTATAAAGTCACAACTGACAGTGGGCCAAGTTGTCGGTAAACCTAATCAACCAGTGTACGCCCCATCACATTGCTTGTGATTTTTGTCACTCATTAACTAATCCCATGTAGATAGCAGTCTACAACCATATTTCATCTATTCCAGATAATGTTTTTCTGTATTGTTGATTAAGAGTTAACCGCATTATTGTCTTATTTACCCCTTCATCATTTTCAGTGACACGTATCGTCTTAATCCTGGATTAATATTGCCTTTTCGAAGGACATTCTTGTGATCCGACTCTCAGTAAAGCATAAAATTTCAGAGACTATTTCCTTGTGACTCATGTTAGTAAAATAAATTTTGAAGGAACAGACGTTATTCAACTGCAACGCTATTTAGTCGGACTAAGCATACGTTAAATGTAACAGAAAACGGGAGTCAATATTCGAGGATCGATTGGCAACGAAAGCGCATAAGAGTGTTTCACACGGCATTTAACATCCGTTCATTAATATTCTCATTTTGCTTCTCCAAAATAATAATAATAATAATGCTATGCGATGCATTCCCAACGGTCACCATCCGAGACGGGAATAGAAATGCCCTATTTTTAATACTCTCACAATCCTCAATAACACGCATTTCGAACAGGGGTCGTACACTATTTGTCTTTCTCCCACACTCACCTTGTAAAATGAGTCAAAGACAAGAGTGAACAGATTTTCATAACTATATGCACGCGTGCCTCACTAAAAAAATTATACGTGGAAGGTTAATTGCAGTTTTATAATTAAGGATTAATTATAATTTTATTAATAACAAAATTAAGAATATTTTCATAGTAATTTCTATTTCCAGAAGCTCTAAAATATTATGTGACCACGTCAGATCACCAGGTGACCATTTGCTCACTTCTGTACCTACAGTAGAACCGCTCTTAACCGGTCTGGTATCATCCGATCCTCGGATTAACCGGCCTATTTCGTGGAACAGTTTTATTTTCTATCTTTCAGCGCTGGCAGGTAATGACTCGAGCATTGATTGGGTGACTTTTGCTGGCAAGTTCCTGGAAAGTAAAACGGGTAGGTGTGCATGTCTTTGTGTTGAGGCGGGCAGATCGGAGGGAGGGAAAGAGAGTCTGATAGTTTGATTCCCATCCTGCATCCGAGTCTATTGTTATATGAATCCTTTTTTTTTTTTTTTTTTTTCGTGTTTGTTTATGTATGTACATACAGTAGAATAAAATGAATGAGTTGCAATCACGTCTCACTTCCATCTTTGTACTTGACAACCTAATGAAATCGTAGACTATTTTTGAATGAAAACCTCGAATTAACCGACAGAGGAGTGACCGGCCAGGTCCCGACCAGACCGGTTAAGAGGGGTTCTCTACTGTTCTTAAAAAGTGCCCTGGTGCTGGTTGATGACGTAGTGCGATGGTCGCGCGTGTTACAGTCACGCAGTCTGAACAAGATCGCTCCTGCATCTTGCTGCTGAGGCTACAGCAACGCACGGGCGAATGGCTGTGGGTGCATTGTGTACTGCAGGTCAAGGACAACATGGAGAACAGTCAGCAACCAGTCATCGTGTGCACCAACCAAGTCCTGAGGTACGATCTTCTATATATTTTCTAGTCCTTCTATACATGATTTTATATGTTTGTACTAAGTCATTGAATCAAAAGAATTACAAAATGTCTGTTATTTTGAAAATTTCTGAAAAAACTAAACAGGTTTTTGAAAAAAATTTAAAGTATAAATCCTGGAGTTTGTTAAAAATTCTCTTATTTAACGTTTATTATTAATGCATAAATAGTTATTAGGAAGGTAATTATTAGTCATACTTAGTATATGTATTCCTCCAATGATTATGGGGAAAACGTAACCCCCCAAATAATTAATTTCTCAAAACGTAAACAATGAACTGTGCAACAAACAACGTAATTGTGAGTCTATAATATAATAACTATAATATATTGGAGAAATTTTATAGGTTCTGATTTATTTAAAAAAAATAATAGCATAAAAAATTAAGACTATAATGCGGATTCATCACCATTTAGAGATGAAGTAGTTCTTCAATATATAGTGTTAGAATACGCCTATTCTTTGAAATCAATTCCCAGCTATTAAAACTATATTTTTCACTTCGATGTTAGTATGAGTTGTGTACACGGAAGTTGATCAAACACCCCAGTCTGTCTTGTACGGTTTGAAATTTGTGACGCTAGAAATCGCGATACTGGGATTCCTACATGCAAGAATTCTGTGAGAGGAAGGATAAAATAATGAGACACGGAGAGGATGTGTTTCGGTCCAGCGCCTTTCTCTAGAGCTCCTTCAGTTAAAATTGGATCTTCGCAGGAGCCTCAGTGGATTAGCGACAGTGCAAATGTCTGATACTAAGCGGAGTGATGAAAAAAAATGTTTCCCCTCTAAATTAAGGAAACTATTCAAGTCATCGTTACCGGAGATGCATTCTTCCTTCGCCAGAACATCAATTTATGTTGACTCCACTGAGGGCACGTATTTAAGAGGACTCTCGTGTGGATGAGCTCTCCACAAAATTCTTCCACAATTTCGACAAGTGTCTTGTCTGAAACAATTCTTTATATCGAGAAACATGAAAATCTGAAGAGGGTAATTAGTAACAATTTGAAACACACATTTTCCCAACATGCGCCAATCACGAACCTGAGAAAGTACGCTGTAAAAAGAGTCAGCCTTTATGGATGTGATTTTGAGGTTTTTTTGTGAATGTGAACCTTTATGGATGTAGTGGCAAATCTGATTTAAAAAATCAAAGTTATGAACTAGTTCTTGAACGAACACGTATTATTAGAGCGTTGCTATTACTCAGAATTATGTATTTGTTTGTAATAAAATTATTTTTACGTTCTTTTACTTGTATATGCCATGTCTTCTGATATCTTTCTCAATTATATACCTAGGGCTCGAATCGGGTATTATGATAGAACGAAGATAAGTCATTATTCGTATCTGTCGATTCTTTAATNCGGGTATAATGATAGAACGAAGATAAGTCATTATTCGTATCTGTCGATTCTTTAATAATTATTTTATTAAATTCTTCGAAAGATACTGTAGAAATCTTGATGTAGAGTTTAAATATTTATTTTGCAATATTGAAATATTATAAGAACCCATGTTTATGTGTCTATGACCATTTCAAGCTGATTTCGCTTACGATGAAAAACATTCTTAATCAGAGAACCAACATTCTTGGTCGAAGAAACAGTGAAAAAGATGTAAGACATTTCGAATGATTGATCTAATAGAGTTAATAATAATAAATTTATTGTCAAAAAACAGTACAAACTGCGTATGACCACGTGGAGAACAATAAACTAATTTACTCTCAGGAAGCAAGCAAGGGATCATCCCATCAATTCCGATCAGGAGCCCTAAGGCAGAGGCGGATTCAAAAATTTCAGCAAAAGTTCCTAGATAAGATGAAAAGTTAGCTGAGAGCTATAATACTAATAGAATGTCAATATGTTTGTAATTTAACGCAAAAAATGTACATGTACAAATTATTATCGAACTATAGATTATTTAGCGTTTTATTAATAAAAGTTTTACCAATGTAATATGTGACTTTTAAGTGCGTCATGAAAAGGAATATCTTTTGGGTGACCGTTTCTCCTTCGAATACGGAAACAATTACTCTACAAAAACTGTACATGGTTTCCACGCGAACGAACACTAGTAACACGTCAAAATTCGGACGAAAAACAATCCGTTGCCGCCGAGTGGAAGTCCATGAAAAATCGCGGGGCGACCCAGTTACCGCAAAAAAGTAGGCCAGCACGCGACACGGGAGTGTAGTTGAGGTACTGCGTTCCTTTTGGAATTGAGTCGTCTCCAGCACGAAGCGAGTGCGGTGTCTGGACAGAATGCGGTCGAAGGGAATGCGGAGCCGACGGGCTTTGAAGAACAAGGCGGCGGCTTCGGCTTGGTCGCTGGAGGCGGAGAAATATGGAGTATCCATTCGACACTGAATGGTTGCGATTACTAGCGACATTTATGAAGACTTAGTTTTCAGGGTTAGTTTTTTCTTTGAAGATTTTTTTTTTAATCGACATTCGAGAGAGCCAACTCAGACAGATGATAAGTAAGATATTTTATATGAATATACCAAAAAGTGTACAACAGCAAATGAAAATGAGTAACCTATTAAATACTTTGTAGATATATAATGCCCATTTATTGTAAATGACATGAATATTTTTCAGAGGTTTCGAACACATTTTCATATTCTCTAAAGTTAATGGCGGGACAGTCACATCTTTACTTGTCGGAGTAAACTTTGCTACTCGCGATGTTATATTGCACACATTACCGTCTCGACGGAAAACTGCACCATCTTTCAAACCAGTGATGTAAGAAATATCAATAGTACGAGTATGTACGAAAAGCTGAAATGCTCATGCAAATTGGAAGTCTAGGACCACGAAGAAGAAAAGTGTTTGAGCAAAGGGCAAGTCTAACTGAAACTAAACTTAATATTTTTGAATGTGTATTTAAATTATCTAAAGCTCTCAGTATGTTGATTGGAATCATTCGTCACTAAGTGGTAGAAGCGATCGAACTAGGCGAAGAAAATGTTGCATAGGAGATAGTATAAGCTTTGACAATTTTAACGTGTTAAGATGTAATTTCATAAATTCAATTCTCCCTCAAATACTATTCCATTCAAGGAACACTAATAAATGTATAGATATCTACTAATTATGAGTATATTACGTATACTTTATATAACAAAATTGGTGATATCTGATCAAATTTGTTACGAGAAAAACATGGAAGGAAGCACAAATTCGCATGCTAATACGAATCAAAAATAGGAAACAACATCGTTTCCAATTATTTGTTTCCGAAAGCGGTTGTTCGTAATTAGCTCTCTCAAAATGCTTGCTGGGATTCGAGACCAAATATGGATGACAAAGGTAGGTTGTCAGAAAAGTGGAGCATATTGTTCACCGAAAATGTTTCATGAAATCTCAGAATCCTACGAGAGAAGTATTTAAGGAAAAAACGTGGACAAGCGTAGATGAAAGTGGCAGGAAAGCAGACGCGAATCAGAGCGCGTTGTCTTCAGCTGTGTCAAGTTCCTTAGGAAGCCGCGAGAAAAACTCGTTCGTAGATAAGATCCTGACAGGCAGGCGATGTCTTGTGGAAGTTCTTGCACGGCGCCGAGCGGTCTCCGGAGCAGCGTCGCTGAGCCTCCGGCAGCGGCGGATCCGCAATGGGAGGAATGAGGCAAGGTCAACGGCGATGATGGAAAGAGATACTATTTCAAGTTCCTTCTGACGAAAAATATTCTTATTTTATGTTTATAGTTTGGTCTCGTCATAGATGAGGAACCAGTAGTTTGCCATATCTGTAGGTGTCCTACATGAGACATGTATATATTTGTTTGTGATGGAATGAAATTCTGAAATTCTAGTTGCTGATGATGGCCATACGGGATGGTCTATATATAT
>NNCF01127356.1:1030427-1109089 GCA_002313205.1 Laupala kohalensis
ACCAATTCTCAAAAAATAATTAATTACTTTGTCTGTAAGTTTCATTTTTATTCAATGTGGGACACTTATTGTAACTTATCTGGTGACCCATATATTACTAAACATGATAGTTTATGCGTCCCTTCGTAATGAGAGCCATTTGATTCATTCTAGCGAATGTGCCAAAGAAATGGTGAAAATATGATTGTGAAGAAGCAAGCTCGAAAATGAGATTTAATCCCTATCCTATTGTTATTGAAATTATCAGTTTTCAATGATTATATTTCTTTTTCGATTGTGATATATTGTTGCTTTATGCGTGTCCAGGTATGCTTGACTTACAAATATCGTAAATTTTAACGGTAGATAAATTTTGTGATAGTTCGTAATTAATTTTTCCTGAAACGTACATGTCACGCAATATCCGAACTGTAATTGAAATAAAAATATATAGCTTCCTCAACGAATGAATGAATGAATGAATGTGAGTTTTTAGCGATGTAAGTATGTAATGGCGGTGTCATCGTGCTAAATGAAATAGAATAACTTGCATATTTATGAGGGTAATCTATTCGTTAAGATGAGGAGAAAATGTGACAAAACGTTTGAATGACGCAGAAAATTAAGTAAAGTAGTCTTAATATTTAAAGAGAGAAACGGAATTAAATTTCTGCTGAGTACATCTTTTTTCCGATGTTTTTCAAATCTGAAGAATTAATAATACCCGTAAGGGTTTTTTTTTTTTCATTTTATTTAATTGTTCGTCGGTTTGTAGAATTATTGAGTCATCAGTGTCACAATACAGAGAATCTTGAACTGTAAGCAAAGTGTTGATACAGTTTGTGTCCCTTAAAGAAAATGTTGTGAGCCCCACTGGTGGCTCAGGTGGTAGTGTTGTCGCTCATCACCAAGTCATCAGGGTTCCATTCCCGAGCCAGAAAATTTGTAGCTTTTCACATTAATGTCCCAGTTCATATAGCTGTGACTACTGAAAAGCAAACCTTCCTTCCTCTATCCAGTTCCTCCTAGTATCAATAACTCAATTACAAACTACTTCTAACCCCTCGACGAGGGCCAAGTTGTTGTTAAACCCAGCTAACTGGCCCACCTACTAACAATAACCCCACCTTCTATCGCTCCATGTGGATAAGCTTCAATTTCCCATTTACAAATACAACAATAAAAAAAAATGTTGTGACCGCGCGTTGTGGTGTGCAGTTGATTCACCTGCTGCGTGAACTAACGTTGCGTTAGGGTTAGGTTTCGTTTTTTAAGAAGATGATAAAGTGATGGGAATGAAACGAGTAAATTTATGGTTACAACTCGATTTAATATGTTTTTTGTGGCAATAACGAAACACTAAAACCTGTCAAATATTTGTGTTGTTCAGTATATTTTCTCGTCCTGCATCTTAGGAAACCGGTTTGTGGTGAGAACTGAAGGTTATTAGGACCGAGATTTCTAGCTGATGGCAAACACTGTTGAATAAAATACCTAATTACACTCTTATCTGACAACAGTCTAGAAAATAAATTACAATGCGGATGTAGATTACAGGGATTTTTGAAGGCAGGGTTGATGTATAAAAAAGAGGATTTGTGACAAAATACAAGTGAGACAATATATTTATATCTTGTAGCGCATAAATTATAAAATAAATGCAAAATCAAATGATTTTTCTGAAGTGCAGATCACAAATGGGTTGGTTTCGGATTAAAACCAAACTTACAGTAAAAATCTTATTTGTTGGAAAGCATTTTTGTTTTAATATAGTAAATTTTACGTCACAAATCCTAAAGTGTGATGAAAAAACGTAGTATTGGTTTAAAGTAGCCCAATTATAGTTATTGCACAAAGTTTAAAGAGCATCACAAAATCTAAAATTAGAAAACAATAATGAATTTACTTTTCAAATATCTCTCATTTATATTTTTTCTATCATTTTCTGACGTAGAGATTTAGCAGATCATATTACCCACATATCGACATGTCTATATGAAATTAATAAAATACATATTAACAAAATTACTATTGAATGACATTGAGTAAAATCCGCTTTAAGTCAAATGGTAGGAAATGCTTTCCGTATCTTTTCATTCTTTAAGATTAGGGCAGGTTGTGCAGGAATTTATTTCGTTCGTAATTGGAGAATTAATTCATAACGAGAAGAAAACCTGAACAGTTCTTGGAAAACCGGATACGTTATTATTTATCCCACGTCTGGTTTCAAAATCAGTATTTTTTCGGCAAAGTAAATATATNATATATATATATATATATATATATATATATATATGAACTTACTAGAAACCATTATATTAACTTTGACATTTGCACTGTTCCTCGATTTCTGTTGCAAGATCACATGGTTCTTTTATTATAATTACTTCAGTTTCATGCTTATCAATACCGCCATCGTTGTCTTCAGCACAGAGGCCGCTTTGAACAACAACCACCGTCATTATACGAGGTGTGTCCGTGGAATTTTAAACATCAAATATTTGATTTCATTCTACCACCACCGCCCCGTTTTCATTTAATTCTGGTCGTTGCTTAAGAATGCGCATACACGGCGTCGCATAACGGGTACCCAGCCATTGTTGTGATAATGCGAAGGCGCCCACGATCTACGAACCGTTGGGTTGGGGGTAGGAGATAGAGGTGGATGACGAGGTGACGTAGGCGCTGACGATGGTGACAAGTTTAACAGGTCATTTTGAATTGTCTCACTCTCCCATCGGGATACTGTTTCCCTTCCACTTTACTTTACTTACTTTTTGTTACATCCTGTTTTAAATACAATACAGAATTGAGTACGTATTATATTGGCTTGTGAACAATTGTTCTCCCATCAATTATTTTTGATTAACATGTTATTTTGGATCTTTCAAAGGTACGGTGCCTAACCAGAGTTATGTTAAGGTTAAGTTTAAAGTTGAAGAGATCGTACATTCATAAATTTAAATGACAGTACAATATCTTTGTATCCGATCTAGATTCGGATTTTTCTACAACTCTACTTTAAACTCTTTGAACGGAATTGATGGGATGATCCTTTTCTTTCGTGCGGAGCGTAAATTGGTTTCTTGTTCACCTGGTCATATGCAGACGTTAACTGCTTCTTTTTACAATAAACTGAAACTGAAAAAGGTAGTAACTGAAACATCAGATGTTGACACAGATATTTTTTCAGTCATTTATCTTTAATGTATTATTGTTAATGAATGTGGAAAAAACATTAAATTTAATTTTTATGTCATGTTACCTTGAAAAATACAATTCAAAATTAATTTTTTTAAATCAATTGTGATTTTTTTTTTCTTAAAATCCTCTCAAGCCTTCTTAACTAATCCAAATAACGTGTTTTTATTGCTAACCATGATGTAAGCAAATGATTGATCTTTCTGAATCGAACTTGCAAACGTGAATTCTAAGAAAATAAATATAAATACGAGGATAATAAAAATATTTCATCCTATAATACAAATGGATCATGTGTGATCTGAATGAAAATTTTCTTGCTGTTTTGAAATTCCAATTAGGGGATGCTCTCACCCCTTTCCAATTAGGGGATGTTTCTTCCAGGAAATACTTTATTCTTTTTATTATACTCCATAAAAAGTGACTATCGTAATAATCTGAATTAATTTCTTAATGTTAGAAATTCTGTATTTTCAGTAAGATGAACTATGTTTATGTTTAAGATATTGAAACTAAAAATGGCGAAAGTGCCCGAAATAAGAATCAAAAAAATTTCTCCGTTAGCAGACAAAATAATTTCACGGAACATATTTTTTTTCCACGGTGTGATTATGGTTGGAGGATTGAGGCCCTATATTGTGCATCCGTGGTTTACAGCAAATGTTTGATACACCCGACGTAGGAGTGCAAGAAAAGATTTATTCCAAAAAGATTTGTTGTGGGGGTGCAAGAAAAGATTTTTAAAAGTTGTATTGTAAATAAAACCACAAATAAAGAAACAATACACTGAATCAGGTGAATCATTTCTTCCGTGTTATTAATAAAGCTGAGCTCATTGATATTTTGTTTAAACAACGTCTCTTTTATAATTAATAATTAACTTGAGTCTTTAAACAAACGATCTTTCATTAGAATCAACTCTCTTCCAAAACGCTACAGTGAGTCTCTATCCTCTTCTTTCGTATATTTGCGGTCCCCAGTGAGAAAAAGTTGTTTCCATAGCCCATGCTCAAACGTATAACAAGTTAGCAAATGTTTTGTCTATCTTTGTATATTCTCACGGCTCCGCGGGCACTGTACAAGGAGTGCAGCGTCCTCCTCCTTGTTTATAGAGACCCGCTGCGCCGCGGCCGTAGTCAGCAATCCGCGACAGACAACTTTCCTCTACATATGTCAAGCTTACTCTTAAGTTTTTGGGACATGGAGCAAAAGATACTTTTTTATGGTAAAGAACAAACGCGCTACTCACGCTGACGGCTTAACATCAAGTACCAATCACTACCAGCATTCTTTCTCTGTAGTTCCCAGGCAATTATAATCTTGCATGTAGATAAACGGTAGAATAGGAGGATGCATAAATTAATCGTAGCCTCCAAACATTCTTTTACGAAGAATATGTCAGTTACAAATATTTTTCGACATGAAATCTGAAAACATGTACCATGTAATGTCTCATCATCGCCGTCTGCTTATAAAATACCTGCGAAGGAGCCAGAAAATAGTTGCTTCTTCAGTAATCTACTGAGGTCATTACTTCCACTGCAATTGCTGCTGAAAGTCGATTGCGTGTAAATTTGTTGGAGGAGTTTTATCAGCATATGTTTACACACACACACCTTTGTTTGTGGTATGTCATCCACATATTAGTTAATCCATATTCTATAGTTCCTAATTCTTTCCGAATTTCTTCTTCGTAGAATTTGAGATTTAAAAATTACGAAACAGTGTGAAGAGATAATTTTCTTACTACTTTACGGAGTAGGAATCGAAAGAATGACTCAATTAAAATTCATTTTAAATTTATCCAACGGTGGAAAACTCATGAGACTGATACCCAGCTGCAGTTACAATAGACGCTGGAGAGCATCTTTTATAAATGTTTTATATCTTACTGTCAAGAGTGGTGTCGTATTTTGTGTTGGCGAATGCAGACGCTTGAAAAATTAACATAAAAACTCATGAACTACGAATCGATTCTTCTCATAAAAATCATTACTATTTTTCATATATTTCATCTAATTTTTAATTCTGTTTTGGTTGATTCTGCATTACACTCATTGGAGTAATTGTTATTTATTGGAACATTTTTGATTAAATGTAGCAGAATGTACTGGATTTTATCATAATACATTTTTTTTTCATTTTCCATAACATTATTGCATATTAAAAAACATCGATTTTATAATTCACGGCCAGAACTTGTATTCTCTATCGCTTCTAAACCATTTGGAATTCATCCTTATGATCTATCCATTTTTCCTCTGAAAATTATTTATGCTATTAATGAAAATTAGTTATGTCGTTGGTGTCAATTTGCACTAAAGTAGCTGATAGCACTGATAATAAAATGTTCGAATTATCTGTAGATGAATATCACCCTCTTTGGTATAGGATGGTAAGGTTTGATTAGTTCGTCAATTTGCAAACGTACAAGTATTTTTGGTTATTACTCTATTCACCACCCGGTAAGAAGCTTGCAAGAGAAATCCCAATCAAGTCATGGTTTTTGTTGTGAAGTATAGACATTTTTGGTTTTGTTACTTTCTTTCGGATCCCCCATAAATTTTAGAATTACCCGTAAATTTGGACATCCAAATTTTCATGCTGCACTTCCCCCTCCCGCCTCTCTTGTGAAACCCTTGAAGAATAAATATGATTCGAACGTCTCTTTGTTGCAGTGGCCCTTAAATACCGAAATTCCACTTGTTTGGTGAGAAAGTGGCAGTTTAAAGCACTTCCCATCTGCAATTACCGCTTGAGTGCCTGCTTACGACGGGACACCTGTTGGCCACAAGAAACGATGGCGGCGGGGGTTTCTGTCCGCCTTCGCTGCCGCCAGACTCCTCCACCTCTATCGACGCTATTTTCGTCCATTGCGTGTTTGTTCGTTGCCGCCGAAGATTCCTCCGTTGTCTTTGCTTTGTGCTGACGCTTTTCAATTAAGTGGACGAAAGAAAAGGGGTCGCTGGAAACGTTTGTAACTAACAAAAATTAAAGAAATATTTGAGCTAGGTAATACGACAGAATGCTAAGAATTCATTTATTCAAGGATTTTTGTCATTTCTAACTTTAAGGCACAGTGATATACAGGTATCATTATCATTCGTATTCTACAAAAATACAACAAATACGATGTACAAAAATATGTGAAAATTTTAATTAATATTATTGGCATTTCTTGTGTACAAATTTTGTAAAATAGACAATGCATCTGGGTATTAAATTCTAATTCATGTTTCGTTTTGAGAAGTTGCACGGTTGTCTCAGTTGAGTGTATAATATTCTCGGACAGGGAAGAGAATATAATTGCGAAGACTTTCCAGACGTGTATGTCTCATGTACATTATTTTTGTTATTCAACGAAATTAATATGTTTCACGTGGAGTAAAATCTTTAGCTGAAACCACGAATGATTATGGATACGAACAAATGTAAGATCATAAGTTTTATTCTTTGGATAAACTGGTGGGGTGTTATGAAGGTATAAATGGTGTTGCGCTAGAATATTTAATCTCTGCATTCCTCAGAAGAGTAATAAACCACTGTGAGAAGGGAAAAGTCCGAAATAGTGATTCAAGTGCTTAATGATATTAATCAAGAAGACCCATGAATGAAGGTATAAATATGTAAAGTATTAAAGACTACCATCGTTTGACTATTGTAAATTATCGTTCAATGTAAAAATGAGTTAGTGTCTAATCGCCATTGAGTGATTCTCCTTAAATGTTCTAATTAATTCAAATTTTTAAGGACCCAAAAATTATTAAACATGATGTACTCCGTTTTAACTTGAACATCTTCGGATAAAGAATGTGGCCAACTTAATGAGTAATTCCGATTTGAAGCATATTTAGTATAATTACAATTCTCACTAATATAACGCGTAAATTACTTTCAATACTTCACAACACTGTATGAAACTATTTGCTTTCATTGGAATAGATCTCTTCTTTTGATCTTCAGCAAGATACGTCTCCTATCCTGTCCGATGTTTTTCGAACTGATCCCATTCTGCATATATTTCTTCCGTGCACACTACACGTGGAGAAGATATCTGATAACTTCCGGTCAGGTGAAAATGGCGACGAGTCCGGAAATAGCGACAAGTTATCAGATATCTTCTCCACGTGTAGTGTGCACGGAAGAAATATATTCATAACGAAAGTAGGTGCGTGTGAAACATGTACTTAAGTGCACATAGCATTATGTGCCACCTGGTTCACTTATCTCCTGTTGGGTTTGTGTCTCAGGTTTTCCGGGGTTTAGGTGTGGGTGGAAATGGTGTACATTTGTGGAAGGCGAACGGGTGGTGTAGTGGTTAACACCCCTGCGATCAATGCAGGAGTCCCGAGTTCGATTCCCTGCTCGTCGTCATTTTCACTCGACCGAATGTTATCACTTGTCTGATTCCATTGTCTTTGATACTTCCGCAATTCCACCATGTTAAATTCGCGATAGAATTTCACGATTCGCGTCAGTCTCGTGCCAACCGCTGTCCCTCACACAGGTCACCGCCATCAAAACAGCCTTCCTCTGCGGCATCGTAATGACTACTTTTAGTTTTAGCCTTCCCAGATTATCATCGCTCCTCCCTGGAGCTTCTTCCGAAAAGACGCAGCGGCTGCCGCAGCTCCTCCGTCGGTAAAAAGGGTAAAATTACTGCGAGGCCTCGTCGCTAGCTTCCAGGAAACAAAGCATCCTTTGTCTCGACCGCAGGCAGCGTGTGTGAGAAGCTGTAGCGGTTGTCGCCAAACCAGAGTCCAGAGAATGCTGAGTTGTGGTGAACATTACCGGTTAGCTACTTAAAAGATTGCCCACCCGGCAAACATACGTCGAGGAGGGGGGAAAAGCTCAGGTAGTGGGTTTTCTTTTGTGTTATTAACACAAAAGCGAGAGTTTGATAAAAAAAAAAGCTTGCCACGGTTGAGTCCTGCGATAAATTTGGTAGTTTCTACGTTAGCGTTGTGTGGTTTGAAGCATCCGCGATGGAATTGCCCATCTCGCCCGTCGTCTTTCTTCAGACAGCGTTTTCCACTTTTTGTGGGTTCTTCCACCGAGAAAAATCATTCGAGAAGGGAATTTTAGACCCAGCGGAGTGATTCGTATGTTCACACGTCCAGTTCCACGACCAGATAATTAGATAGCGCTCACTGGGTCTCTAATGCGGTGTCCGACGAGTGGCTCTGTCCGGGACTAGCGAGCAGACCGCACGGAGAGTCCACGCAGTCCAACCCACACTAATCGAATTCACTGAAATTAACTACAAAGTAAACGCAATGAAATGATTTCGAAACCCGAAAGTTGGTATGTGGGAGGCGACGTCACCGCAATCTTCGTCTTGTGCCGCCCTCGCCACCTCGTCGGCCCATCGCTTGCGGAACCTGTTCCATTTAGTCCGACCGTTTTTGCCCATCTCCGTTTCTCCACAGCCCACTGAGACGGCAGCCACCGTCGCTGTTATTTTAATGAATACTTTTAAACACTATATGCCATTTTAAGCAGTGTTTTAAGATAATTAAACCGTTTTTGTTGTTATTCTCGGGATGTAATATAAAAATGAAATAGACCCTGTTCACGAAGACGACTAAAAAGAGTTGGGAGTGCTGCTGCTACGTCTGAAGAGGTACAAGAAGAGAATATTTCGATAGAATTAAAATCCGTCAATTTTGTCGGCTTGATTCATCCGTTCCACCACTCAACACAAGTCTCAGATAACTTTGCAGAATTTCAAAGTCATGATAGAGAGAAACGGATGAGGACACTTATATTTCTTCACGATCGTATGTAGAGTACACATTTACATATACGATTGCTTTTTAAATATCATTCCAGTACATCGTTGGATTTGCTAACTATTATTTGGGAGGTAGTTGGGACGGTTTATGGCATGCCTGTTCTAAACTTCTTCTAACTTTTACTAAATTTCAATTTATGTACCAATTCACTCTTTAGCTAAGTAAATTACCCATGAGATACTGCACCGGGTCTTTGAAATCCTTCGGTGTTTTAATATCAAAATACTTGATTAGCAAATTTTGAAGAAGAATATATTGAAGGTTCATTAAGCAGTATCACAAATCAGCTTCGTGAATGAAGTGTTGAGACTAATGTTCGTGAAGATATGTTTTTCCTCTTACGGATTGATGTATTCCAAAGGTGAAGCCAGTTAATGTCACGTAGTGGTTAAATATAATATAATTTAAAAGGATCCGTAATCCACGTAATCATAATGATACAGCCCAAGAAATTCGTATCATTTTCAAGATTATGTTTATTTAATCTTCGTTAGACAATTATGCATTTCAAGTCATACCTCTCATAGCTTCTCATAGCCTCTCATGTCGACTTCCACCTGCAAATGCGAGAAGGCATAAGAACTGCCTTAATTATAAGACGAGATTCCATCGCGCAATAAATGAAGGTTTGTTATATAAAATATTTTCAGTCATTAAAAAGTAATTAACAAAACATTTAACCATTAATTATACGATAAGTTGCCAAGAATTTATAAGTTTGTTTGTACTCAGATACCAACAGATTTCATATCGTAGGAGACTAGGAAAATATCTCATAATCATATAACTCATTTATATTATTACAATGCAATGGCTGTTACAAACATATAATCTCTTTGAAAGCCAAACAGTTTAACTCGGATTTAAAGTGTTTTTAATTGATGTTTTCTTAATATGTGTATCTTGAAACTTAGGCTCATTAATGATACCAAAAGGTCTCATTAAAATTACTTTTACACGGGGAGCTGTGCGATTTATTGATGTAAAAGGGAACTACTTTCAGAATACGGTCCGGAATAACAATAAAGATTATTTCGGGAAAGGGTTCAGTGTTATTGAACCTTAATCATAAAACTAAGTAAAAATTTAAGAGTAAAGACAAACTTCATTCGTTTTAGTTATTTTTCCAAATTGGAAGTTCTTCTTTTCCCATACTAACCGATTATGAAGAAAAAATTCTTGAATCTTGATCCATCCCTTATTTTTGCTTCTGAGTTTAAACAAATTCAATAAATGTTTCATTTTTTATGTGTACATGTTATTGGTAATGGTATATTGTTGGATAGGGTTTGATATATATTCTATGTTTTGTGATTTCACATTCAAAATTATTAATTTGTGTTAATGCATTTTTGAAGTGTAATTAAATCTTCATGTTCCATAGTGATAATGTTTGGTCGTGTGTGTTTGACAGTGAACGGGAAGCTTCCGTGATGCGCGCCAACAGCTGGCTGTACCATTACTACATGGTGCAGAGCAAACTGCAGTACGGTCTCGCGTACGAAGCTCACGCCGCGTCTCGCATGGCGGCTGCTGCAGCCGCTTACTACCATCCTCATGCCCCACCTCCCGCCCCACAACCACCACCCCAAGCCGCCATGGCGCAAGTAGCGTCGCCGTACCACGACGCCGGTATGACTCCACATCACCACCACCCGCATCACCACCACCATCACCACCATCCGCATCATCATCCGTACCATCACCCGCAACATCCTCAACATCACATGGCGGCGCACCATGCCCCTCCGGAACCCGTGGATTACTCGCGCCATGCTGATCTCTCGCCGCCCGTGGATGTGGATGGCCGCGGTGGAGGCGTGCCGCGGAGACCCAGGAGTGGAGCGAGTCCTCCGAGGACTCTGAAAACGTCCCCGCGAGCGTCCCCCGCCGCTCAGCAACAACCTCCACCGCCACTCACACTAGTGCAACCCCTATTGCATCCACCACCAGAGATGTTGGTGGATTTGGATCGTGGTGGAGGAGACGGTGGTGGTGGGTTGGCGGTGGCGACGCCGGTGGCGACGCGCCCTCGTATCCACATCAAAGCGGAACTAGCACCAGCCTCTTTGGCACCGGTGCCGGATCCAGCGGATCTCATGGAGCAATGGAACCCGAGTCCACCTTGGTCAGACTCCGCTCTGCAGAAGGTGAGTTATATTCATTTCCTTTCCTACACTAACTGTTATTATAACGCGGTATATTTATAGTGAATACGGTATAAAAATGTAAATGCTTCGCAGGAATGTTCAGTGATGTGGTTATTAAGTTTCCGACAATTGTGCATTAAAAATGTTTAATTTTAATGTTCATCGGCTCCGCGGGAGGTTTGCGTTCATGGTTATTGAGGAGTACGTTAGAATCTGGTACTAATACCTTAATGATACGCTATTTATTTCGGAATTTTATAAATCCGTTAGTTTAGGAAGGTAGGGATGGAATACGAGAAAATGAGTGAATACCTTTTAAACACTGACGTGACAAGATTCTTTCTGAATCCATAATGTTTTACTAATACTCCTAATTTGTATTCACTTTGGTGCTCACTCTTCAGATAATGAATTTAAGGTATGGCGTGTTCATTGCACCAACAGCATCTTGAATTTCATTATAGCATATTTATTCAAAATTGTCTCATCGATATCCTCGTGATGAGACCTGAAAACTCTTATTATTGGGACCCTTGCTCTTATGATAAACTAGATTTGTAGTACTCAGCATCCACAGATACGTGATATGACCAAGGTTATTTATTTATCACTTTTGTACGTTGTTATGACAAGGCTCTGGTCATGAGGTCCGATCTTCCACTTAAACATGATTTGGATTAAGTAATTGAGGTGTATTCGTAGGTCTCTAGTATGGGAGGGAAACCCTGGGAGTTCGGTCGAGTGAGGGATCAAAAGGTCGCTCTCGTTCTCTTCACTTCCATAAATTACCCGATATTCTTGAATAAACCTGTAGGAATAATTAGACTTCTGGACTTTACGGTATTGGTGAAAATACTTTTAATCGTACCAGTCATGATTTACATTTCATTTGGCGAGTATAATTTGGAATCATTGTTTCTGTGCAGGTGCCGGACATCATCCAGCAAGACTTGAGTCCGTGTTACATGACGAGTACTCCTCCGACGCCGACGGCGACGCCTGGCACAGCAGCACCCCCTCACCACGCCTTCTCATTCGACTGGGCGGCTGAGCAATACGTCCCAAGCCTTCGACCCCCTCATCCAGGGACTGTGGCGCAACTATCTCCCGCCGTCGCCAACGCACCTCCGCCACCGGTCGCCGCCCCAGCCGCCCCTCCACCCCCGTTGCCACACGCGCCCCACGGCGCCCCCATGCCCGTCGACGACGATCAGTTCCATCACCACCACCATCACCATTTACACCATCACCATCATCACTTGCTCGCGGCGAGTGCGGGCGCCGCGGCTGCTGCGGGAGGCTGGACGACCGAGCCGCGACTCTTCCCTCTGCAGCCACCGCCTCCCGCGCGTCTGGCGCACCCCCACCCGCACGCACCACCCCCTCCGCCGCTATTACCTCCCCCGCCTTCGCTGCTACGCTTCGACTTCGGCACTCTTGCGGAGGCGCCTCCGTCCAAAGGTAAGGTTCACAAAACAGAAAAGATAAGAGTACTCTTGTTCAGTGCGGTTGCTCGATCTGTGTACACGACATTCAGTATTAGGCTTTGGGCGAGATGGGTGACGGGAGTACTTTTCTAAAAACATTGACTCACTGTCGGAATAAAAGTAACAGATATCATAGTTTGCACTTGAGTAGAAAGTGATCTACACCTTTCGGTGATATTCGATACTAAGTTTATTTTATCCTGCGTTGACCGATGAAAGAGAAATGATACGGCAATGTTTGTGATTTGACTAGTAGTAGCAGCCCCGCTGTCACAGATCAAATGGTGAAACTATAAACGTATTGGTGATGATATTCCTTTTAAAAATGTATTTCCAAATACTCTATTCTAGTTAAGATATTCGCATTTTTGCCAAAAATGTTATTCGATAATTAGACCTATACGTTTTTAATATTTCTGGCGTTATGAATGACGTTCATGCTTTATTGTCCTCCCATATCATAAATTATGTTTATTTATTGATCATTAATCTTTACGATCATTTGAGCATAGTGGAGTGTTTACTGTAATACTAATACTTAACCAACTGCAAAGCTCTTTTCTACCTCTTTAGATTTCCTCCGATCAAAATTTGTCTGTTTCCGCTTAATTGATACTATGTTACTCAAAGAGAGCGTTCATTTCAATTCAAATAAGTTCATTTTTGGTGCTATCAAGTAAGAAAATAAATTGTTTAATATTTTTTCTTTTATCACTATTTCGTTAATGTCATAGTAGAAAAGAGTTTTTCATTAGAAAGAACATAATTTTCCTGAACTTTGGATACTTAAAAACTGGATACTTGAAAATTCTTTTCTTGAAATTCACTCACAAATACTTCAGTTTACCCGAAAAATTACACAACTGGATGAAATATGTATAAAGTTAATAAATAACTTTACATTTTTTCCTTTCATTTCAGATCCTCAAGATCCCGGAGGCAACGTATGAAGCAGCGAGGGTCAGCTGCTAGTTCAAAAACCAGTCGCCATCCCGCCATGAAACATGTTTATTTTTAATGTTATTTTGTTATTGTTAAACGCCTGAGAAGAGTATGACATATTGTCAATACTGACTGTGATGCCGGAAAACACAGCAGTTGCGGAAAGTTTTAAGAAGTGCAATACCAAGATGCTGTTACACGTGCACGATACAGCTTTGTGTGGGAGAAAGGTTAATGGTATAGGGAAGAGTCAAACTCTCTTTTAAATTCAATGCATCAATGATAAGATATAAAAATACACTCATTATGCAAATGGTTGAACTTTGAGTTGAAGTTAATATTTAAAAAATTTAATGGAAGAACATGACGAAAGAAAATGGCATGAGACAATCAGTATTATATTTATGTTTTTGCAATCATAAAACAACTATTTTTGAATCCTATCAAATTATTCTGAACTCATCTTCCTATTAAGCATTAATAGTGACACACTCAACTTCTCACGGACTAATACTAATACATAATTCTAATACACTCCCGATAATTAATTATTAACTGAATTCTCAAAAATGTTTCATATAGTTTTCTCATATATTTCCGAGTATTTTAGAAGAAATTTCTCTACAGTAAGTTGTATCGAGTAACGTGGAGAAAACAACAGATTGGAGAACTTAAAGATATACGTTGACCTACATGTCCAATTTCCCTGACGCTGTTATCTGGTGTCTTTCAAAGATTGTATCTTTGGGAATGTTTGGAGGGTTAATTGCTTCTGAACTCATAGTCAAGGAAGTGTGAGTACTACTTTCACATTTACATGATTCGTGTATTAGATAAACAGGAAAAATTGCATTCAAGATTCTTTACTGCATTGCTCGAATTTAATTTACGTCCTGCTTGTACATTTTAAGTGATTGAATGACAAAACTATAATCGGTTGTTTTTTTTTATGATAAAGACGTCAGACAATGTGTATTATTTGAGTTTTTTGTAGATTTCGTAAGAAATATTAAACGGTATATAAATATTCAGGTATCAAACAACTATTTTCTCGTTATTTGATCGCTCTAACTCCTTCATATTTATGTCTTCGGAATACGGAAGCATTTCACACACGGTCGTAACTAGCCCTCCGTAGTCATGTCTTCCTCCAAGGTGATATACGGCTTTGCTTAGCGCAGCCACCGGTCAATAAGCAGAATAACTTTGTTGGCGCTGGAGGTTAGGAAGATCCCAGCGCGGGAGGTGCGAATGTGCCCGTATAATTTTTACTGCTCTTCCCACGACAACCAAGGGTGCGGCGGCGGCGGCGGCGGCGGCGGGTGGGAGCGCTTTGTGCCATGGAGTGTGTAGAGAAGGGGGGAGCCAATGAGATAGTAAGTATAAAACTAAGGAGGCATAGTGGCGTACGTAAGTGGAAGCGATTCGCTGTTCAAAACTGAGAAATAAAACATGGAGTTTCACGATGTCTCTTTAAGAAGGGGGGATCTCTCTCTTTCATATCATGCCAATATATACAATTATTTTTAACTTATATGAGAACTGCATCCTCACAAATATTGTATGTAATCGAAGACAAGGAAACATTAAGTCATCCAGGTTTAAAAAAACATAATATAACCGATTCTCACTTTCCATCGACAAAGACGATCGTACGAAATGTCCAGACATTATATGTACTAGCTCTGAGTCGTGGGGCGGTAGGGCGCGAGGCAAGCCGACGTCCAATGGCTCTGTTTGCCCCCAGAGAGATTTACGACATTGCCGGACGCGTGAGTAAATATCCGTTTACGTCCGTTCGAGAAGGCAGTTAACGCGACGACAGAATGGTGGGTGCCGCTCTCGGGACGACGACCACAGCGAGGGAGGTCTCGTTAGGAACTAATTGTGAGAGGATTATGAGAGCTGTCGCTAAATTAATTTATAGTCAAAAATTTTCCGAGTTTCTTCCTGGTAAAGGAATGTGTTTAAACCACATATGTATTTGTTTCTCGATTTAAATGACGTGGGAGTTACAACTTGTAGACTTATCGCGAGGAACTCTTAATTTCATTTTCACGAAATACGTAAATGATGTTTTACTTGCCCCAAATATAATTTTGATGTAAATATCCATCAATAGAAATAATATTATATTTTTTGAAAAATTTAGAAAACGTGCGATTGAGAAATGTTTAATACAATTTGGAGGAACTACTATAATTTTCATAAATTTTCGTAAAAGTAGAAAGTGTGTAGAAAGAGTCACGAAATAGCAATACCAAGCAAAATCCGACTACGAAAATATTACTGTACTTTTAAGTTGTTCTTTACGCTTGTTTTAATTTTAAATATTATTTGATGTAATAGGTTTATTAGTTACGTTATATCTCAAATCCCAAAAAAATAAGAAAATTACGTGAGAAACATTTCAGTAAAGACGCAGACGTCTGCCACTACTATCACTGCAATCAAAAACTACGACAAAAATAGTTTCATCAGATTTTCCAAAATTTTCTACAATAAAAATAAATTCTGTACATTTGAATGATCAGTATTCAATTTTAACTTTGCGGTCAGTCAAGTACTTAAGTAAACATCTATTTTAAGTTGAAATATAGATCTGTTGCCCAGGAATGTAACACATTCCATTGCAGAGCTACAACTTCCATATTTTCACGTCATTTTTTGTCGAAGAGTGCTTTAGAGCATTCCATAATTGGATCACATAAAAAATTTATTGTAAAGTGCTCTTTAAGACATTAAGTGTTCTGAAACATCTTTCAATCTTATCATTCGTATATACTCCCAGTAAGAAGAGAACATTTCGAAAACTGTTTCCATTACGTTCGTGGGCTTCCATTTCAGTCTGTATCGTGTCAGCAGCTCCTTCCCTCTCTCGCATCTGAAAGGTTCCATGGCGAGAAAGCTAGCGTTAAGCTACGTGATCGCAGTGACCGGCAGACGATTCCATTTCGTCCAGAAGCATCTCCCCCTTCCGCCCAGCCGTGTCTTCACCTCGGCGTCGTTCAAAAAGCAGTTAAGGCGCTCAACGATCGTGCGTTACGAGACGAAATAGAGACATTCCGGGGGCGGCGCGGGGAGCCGGCAAAAACCTTCTCCTTGATATCGCCGCCGCCCTGTGAGTCCGCCGAGCCGGAGGCGGTGGCAGTGACGGCGGAAGGGGCGGAAGGCGACCCTGTCCGCTCCCGCACTCGCATGCGATCTCCGGTCGATAGCGGGGGCGCGCGCGCGCGACCGTCGGTCGATCATCGCGCCAGATAATCGGTCGCGCAGTGCAGGCGGGACGCGTTGCGGCCTCCCGTCATCCCCAACGGCCTTCGCATTCGCCGCACCCACTTTGAGACGCTCCGCGGTCGCCCGGCGGCATCTTCCCGCTTCCTCCTCGCCCCCGCTGCGACGGCGGGTGCACGCTGGCGTGCGCGCGTCATTACGCCCCGTCACCGGTTCCCATCGAGCGTTTCCTTCTGCTTTCTGGAAAACGTCGTCGCGGAGTCGCTTTCGACCGCGGAGGGCGATCCACTCCCAAACTATTTACTACAGGTGCGGAATTTTAATAGATTGCCGTGTGCCAATAAGGAGCGCGCGTGTTCTCGGCGAATGTCTCAAGTGGTCACGCGCCGACACGAGTCGCGTTCTGAGTGAAACTCCGCTCCGCGCCGTCGCGCACTTGGAGGGACACGGAGGGATTCGTTTATGTTTTAATCTCGATGCACTCGCGGAATGCTGTCGCTTTCAGAGATGCTGTATTCAGAGACTCCGGTATATCCATTCAAGTTTGTTATTTATGCTCTTGTTTACATTCCACCCTTTTCTTCAATCTCCTGCAAAATAGACTTCAGAAATGTTTTTTTCTCCTTCTGAGAACCATGATCAGTGGCAATGTTCAGAATTTTCAATGGCTCGCCGTGATCCTAGTCGCGAAAGACGGTGGGAATATACACGAACACTTTTATTTCGATAGTATTTCTCAACACTACATCGTAGGGAATTTCACTGTGCCTAGACCCATGATAGCATGCATAAAATGTATCACCCTAATTGGGAGTAGTCAACCAAACTTTGTGTTACGATGTGGATGTTTGTAAATTTTTTTTCAGAATTAGTACTCAATGAATGTAGGAAAATGTAATATTTTTAGCTGTGAATACGAGTTGGAATCCGTAGATATGAGGAAGTGGGTTTAAGTAATGGAGAGTGGTAGAAATAATTCTGCCGAACGTTACTCGATGCTAACCCGACCCGCAACAAGATCCAAGCGGCCTGTCACACTTGGATTGCTTCCACCGAGGCGCACAGTCAATGGAGTCGTTTCAATTCGAATTGAACTCGCAGGGCTGCCATTCGCGAGTGGTTTTGTTTCGTAAAAGAGTTCTAGACGGCCGCTTTTTGTGAAGCGCACTTCATTATTTCGAGCGGACGTGCTCCGGCGAGGTGCGATGCCATTGCCAACTTCACTCGAAAGCTCCGGTGCTCTGTGCTTTGTGACGAAGACATAGACTAATTTAAGACGCTAATACATTCAAGTGCATTGCCGCTTTAATATTTAATGAATGGCAGAGAGGGTCATTGACCGTGATGTAATTAATGCACCTCATTCTCCGACACTGTTTGATACTAACTCCTAAGAGGAATAAACCTTCGTATTAATGCACTCATATTATCCAAAATGTTCAGTAATCCCTGAAAAATCAAAATTAATCTCATGAATCCGCAGTATTCTTCATCTACGGTTCAAATTGATTTTCAACCATTATTTTGTACTTGCATGTTTTTGGCATGCAGAGGATCATCGAATGAATGCAATTTGCGGCCACACCAATGTAATATCTTTATCATTACTCAATTCTCACTGATATTGGTTTTCCTTTCATTGTCAAAACTTGTGAACTTATCCTAGTTTAAGGATATTTTCTTTTACAGAGTAATATTTTGAACCTGTGGGTTGAAAAACATTTTCTACTAAAAATTCTCACATTCAAAAATTCTAGAAGAAATTAATATAAAAATGTAAAGTAACCTGGAAGGTTTCATTTTACCGAGTTTTATGGTAATACCATTTTATGGTGCTATTTAAATGCAGTTTGGAGTGTTGAGTTATTTGTAGTCCAGTCGCAGTTGCACATTATGATAAGTGTTCATTAACCTCGATTGCAAAGAGTTCATATAAGAAATGTAATAATTTATTTTGTGAATGATCATGCATCAACAGATTACGGACACTACATCTTCTCGATTTTATCATTAGTAAAGAAAATACACTACGTTTCTGAAGTTAGAATGTATGGTAATTAGGTCTACAAAGTTGTAATTGAAATGCTTTGAATGTTGTATAAACTTTATGTTAATGCTAATATTCACCCTTTACTTGCTTTCCTTGACTCTGAACTAAGACAGATGCATATGAAAAATCCAATCAGAAACAGTATTCTAATTACTTCACAGTTTTATAGGAACTAAAGTAAGTAGCATTGAATCAATTTGTATTTGCTATGACATTTTTAGTTCCGTTTTCTTTGCTATGACAGGAAGAGAACACTTTTTTTTTATCAAAGTGATAATAGGAACGACAAAAGAAAAGACAAGATATGATCTATTCTCCTTTTTAGTGTATCGTAAACTGTTTGTATAAATGTTAATTTATGACAGTAAAGTGGAAATGTCCTTTATAAACTTTAACGCAAGTTGAACGGAACTCCATGATTCAACAAGGTACACGGCACATAAGTTAGTATATGTAGATTTTATGGTACTTCCTGGAGTCAAGAGTGAAGACAGTAAATCCTCCATAAACGAAACGCCAAGGGTCACAAAATATTTGTAAATAGTTGAGTGCTTTATGTAAATGCGTATCGTAGATATTGGTCTGAAACTTGCAAACGTGTTAAATGTGTATGAGTATTTATTACGAAAAAACCTTTTATTGACAAAGAGTTTCTTAATGGAGGATTCACTGTTCCTGAAGGTCATTGCAAAACTTGGTACTAAGGCCGATCTGTGCAATCTGCAAGCGAGTGAATCGAAACAATGACTACTGTTTGTTTGATGAGGAATTCATAAGAGTGTTTGTACCAGAAGAAAGATAATACACGGATCGTTTTAAACAATTTGTGTGAGGATGTTGTGTAAAATCGTGTAAATTTTTCTGTGTTCATTATGATTTTGTTGTACATGTGTGTGCTTTTTATAGAGTAGATAATAATTTAAAAGATGATAAAAGAGTGTAATATTTTGCATCTCAAAAGATGATTATCTATATTTCAATAAAATATTGAGAGTACAACTTGAAATTTTGTATTTATTGCCTGAATTAAATTATAGTACCTGTTTGTATGTTACCAAAGGATGGGGTATATAGCAAGACTTTATCTTTAAAGGTCGAAGATAAAAATTTGGTTTACAAGTCAACGTAAATCGAATTGACTTGCGATCTGTAAAATCACACTGATAAAACATCAAAACAGAATAATTATTTCATCAATTAAATTAATAAAATAAATGTAAAATATAGGTCACTACATTTCCATTTTATACCCTCAATATTGAATGAAGAAAACTTATTACATTTGGTGAAAACAAGGAAAATAACTTGTCTGTAAACACCGTGAATATTTTTTACATATTTTAAGATCATAACATTTTTTTCTTGAATTCAGGAAAAAGGAAATGATTGTAAACTCGAGTCTAATATTTTGTTAAAAAATTCCATAGCTAGTTATCATTACGAACAAAGAACAGTTTAAGAACGATTTATTAGTACGTTTTGGACAATGTTCTTGGTCATTAAAATTTCGTATTGTTTCGATTTTCAAATTAATACATTCACAAATGGGCTTCATTTAAATAAACCAAACAAGTATAGTGTACATTTTGGGGGACTGATGGTCCATTCGCCACGAAATACGCCCTGGATTCCTGCGAGCTGTGCGTACTTCTTCGCGAATGGGTCACTTAGTACCACGCGGAATCAACACTTTCTAACCTTCCTTTTGGCCCAGTATTCCTTCATGCGCAATGAGTGGGTGTGTTTTTGTTGTGCTGACCATGTAGATTGGGTGGTCCTCTCTTCTTACTCGAAACCCCGCGTATGAGTGATTTTTCTGATTTCATTTCGGTCTTGTAAGTTTAGTGATTCTAATTCTTTCAGGTCCTTTTCGGTCTGTTTGTACCAATTTGGTCTAGTAACATTGTTCTTTAAGAATTGTGCGTTAGTCTGTTTGAATCCATTCTTTCTAAGTGTCCCACAAACTGAATTCTTCGCATTCGCATTGTGTCTGTGATTTTGGAAATTTTTTGATATATTTCTGTGTTAGGCTTTGGATAATGTACACGGTCTTGGTTCTCTGTGCGTACTATAACATGGAATGTACTATTAACGAATTTTCTAGTTGCATTGAAATTAATATAGGACTACTTATTAATCATATTAAAATACTTAAGCGGTAATTACAATAAATTACATTTTCCAATCATTAAATCTCTATTTTTAGTTAAGATCCGAAGAAAGTGAGTTAAGAAACTTCGCATAACAGTTAATAATGTCCTAAAACAGTTGTTAAAGAAAATAGAACACGACGTGTAAATTTTATTTTCCTTTTGTAAATCGCAAGAAAATGTCTTAGAAATTTACTCTTCAGAACGAACATTTTCAAACAACCGAAAGAAGTCTGACGATGAAGCTAAAATGTGCAAAAGAGACGAGCTGGTGCAGGGGCGGATTCAATATTAGAATTTGGGACGGGTCCAAAATCATTTTTTTTCCTATCGTGCTTGAATCGTACAATGTTCCTATTACACACTTTATAAGAACATCGATAAAACATTTCCATCGTTAATTTATTCCATCATTAAATTATTTATTTTCTATCGATCTATTTATTTATTTTTAATAATATTTCTTTTGTAAATTTCATCGAGGTAATTTTCTATAAACAAGTGGCTCGAAATGTCGCTGGAGTGCGAGTATTCTAGAAGCAGTGAAACATCGCAGCTCTGTGCTTTTGTGTTCCCGTGTTGGGATGAAAATCTATAGAAGTAAAGACATTGTCCTATGAAGTCGTCGTTTTCCACAGACTTTTTTTAGTTGTTGCTTTTAATGTGTGCACTGAATTATTTTTCGACGTAAAAACCTTCCTTTTCTATTTCTACCTAGATTTTTGGGAGGGGTACGGATCCACCCCCATCCCCTTGGATCCGCCACTGAGCTGGTGCAGTTCGGTTCTTGTCACATTAAGACCGAGTCAAGTTGACAAGTGGAGCGCAACACGTCCCCACTCGAAATGTTTTGGGAACGCGAGGCAATCGAGGCGGTGTCATCCGTACAGATTGAAAGACAGCTTTTCGGCACATGAAAGCGCGGAGAACAGATAGTTTTCGTGCTTGTGGTACCTCGTGCGAGATCGCTAATTTAGTTCAGGTTTCACTACCTTTCGACTGTCCTCCACATTGTTTAGCTTTATGTAAACCCTGTTTCCTGTTAATGATCTCTTGCTTGTCACTCAAAAAAAAAAACTTTTTTATATACAGAGTTATATATATATATACAGAGTTGTTAGTATTTTGTCTGTAAATTACTAATTTATTTCATTGTTCACGAGGTCAATGCGAATAAGCAGAGAAGTTTTTTTATTTATTTTTTGTGACAGCCCATGCTTCTAACGTCCGTTCAGAAGAATAATGGTGATATTTTCCGTTCATGAACTTGAGCAGCAAAAGAAAAAAAAATATTGTAACTCCTATTCAAATCAATTTCGTCTCAACCTAAGGGAACTATTTAATTAAATTTAATTATGTATTGCAAAAAGAGGAGATAAAAGAAATATTGCAAATAAATAAATAAATTAAAAGGGCCTATTATACCTCGGAGGACAACAAGAAATTCTTTTTTTTTAGAATTTAATATTTAATGCAAAATATCATCCTCATAAAATCTTGTATTTGTAATATTCAAAATATTAATCTACTTGGATGGAAGTAATTCACATTCCTCAACCCCACGTTTCAGATACGGTGAATAAATGATAAAATTTGTATTTCAAAGCAGATCCTTTAATGAGAAAAAAATATTTCTTTAAAATGTATTCGATATATACCCCCAATGACGATAACGATATAAAGCAATTTTCTTCTTCTTTAGTCCCCCCCCCCCCCCACTTGTTACACTTCACCACTGACGCTTGACAAACCAACGTGTCGTAATAAATTTCAAGATTTTAGATGAATTGTTAAGATATATTTGTGCAATTCTTGCTTAAATAAATAAATAAACTGACTAAAAGCAGTTACAAACTGCGTATGACCATGAACAAATTTACTCAAAAACGATTTTTAGTTTAAAATTTATTCAAGAAATTATATTATGTATAACTCATGTCACACTACGTAATAATTGTGGGGCTCCCTCCCCTGACTGCGTGACGTAATAAGCACATTACCCCCAAACGTCCATGTCCTCATTGTCAAAGAAAATCATTGACTATAGAGAAGGTGTCATGAAATTTCTAACGGATTTAAATATAACGGATACATATCATGAATGCGAATAATAATTTTAAGTCATTTTGTGTTACACGGATCTCAGTAGTTTATTCCGAAGGGTGTGTGAATGAGAAACCGTTCGGTGGAGTAGGACGCTACAGAGGGCACAGTCCACAATCCTAGGTTCTCTTGACTACGGTGGTTGACTACCCTTTGACTCCAGAAGTGGTGTTAAATAGCGGAAGTGATCAGTCTGTGTATAACTATGTGCTGAGGAGAGTCACGTACCTTATCGCCGTCACGAAGCCACCATCTTGGAAACAGCACGCTCGTGGAGGAAGGCGTCGGAGAGGCCATGCACTCGTCGTTTCCTAGGAACAATCCGTAAGTTAACAATTTCATCCAGAGGGTGAAAATTACCTGAATGTGACTTCAAAACATTTATTTCTCTAGAGTAACATTATATTCATGAGTGATATTAGCGAGCTTTGTTTTGCCATTACTTGAGTTCTTAATTCAATCTTCATATCAAACCTTATTACAATTGTTCATATAAAAAACAACCGGCAACCCATAACAGTTTGTTTATGGGATTTAAGTAGTTTTTTTTTACAGTAAGGTTTCGTATCAATGATATATTCAGTATTATTAATTACGAGACATAAGTATCGTGGAACTATAAAGTAAGTTCTCGAGTCAAGTAAAATTGAAATGCTTGTAATAATTTCTTCCTGTCCGATTTGTCTCGATTTCTTTCTAAGGGTAACTTGTGACTCAGTTAAATTATTGATGAAATTTATTAATTGGACACAAAATATTTCATATGTTGAGTAACTTAATTTAGAGATAAGGTAAATAAGATAATTCCAAATTATACATAGTTACTACACTGATTCTTAAATTTTTTCTTTTACTCTTCAGTATATCGACATTTGACCTGTCTAAAACGAAGAAAAGTTTAAATAGTGAGGTTGACGGAAATATGATGTACTCTTTTATCTAGATTTACTATTACTAAGAGAATGTATAAATAAATATAAATGGAAAATGACATTTTCGGAATAACTCTCACATGCCTCGGTAGAAAAATTTATCTTTCCTTGGTATCAACGATCTCGAAGTATTACAAAATAAAATTCACGTTTCTAAAAAATATAAAAAATTAATTGATTCTATGCGTTTCAATAAATGTAAATCATTCTGCAGTAAATTGTATCGTCAAAAGGTCCCAATTTTATACATTAAAAATTGCCATTAAAAATCCGTCTTGCTGTTAAATATATTGACGGCAAATTGCATAGACCTTGGACTTCAAATCGTTCAGAGGAATAAGGAAATTATGGCCAGTCGAAGAATAAAGTGAAAGAAATTTGTGAGGTCGGAACATTGTCATGAGATCGTGTATTACTTGTTGCACTTCAATGACACATACTGTTACTAAACTTCATTTCATATATTTGTACTTTTTCTGTATACTTTTCTACATATATTACATACTCAGCTCTCTCTCTCTATATATATAATTGTATTGTGAATATTCTTTTACGTGCTCGTTGTACATTGCATCCGTATTATCATCTGAATTTGACTAAATTTATTTCATAAGTTAATATTATATTGAATGCGTCAATTTTTTAATTCTTAATGCTAAAAATAGTGCTGAATGACTTTTGAAACGTTAAATGCTTTTTGATGAACGAACGCAGTATACATTGTATTACAAAAATCTCCTTCGTGCAGTTTCGTAATTTTCATTTATTAAGGAAATTATCTATTATAAAATATTTCAAAATTAAATTCTAATTTAATGGTTTTGAAAATGAGGCGTAGTTCGTGGTTGTTTTAGTACGTCCCTTTATATTTATTCTTTTTCGAAATAACCGTTTAAACAGTTGTGGTTTTCGTAACATATTTTGAACCATTTACATGTACGACCGTCACCGCCTGAGTCTGCATTGGATATATTTTTGCGGGCTGTTGTCACTTGTTTGTTTTGAACATTTATTTGTATATTGTACTTGAAAACTTTTAAGGTTATCAAAGAGCACAAGATACATTCAGTTGCCTTTCAAAAACTGGAAATTGTCTTTGAAGTACGAAAAGCGTAGGTACTCCATTCTGTTTGATACTCGTATTCCAATGAGCAGGAATCTGAAAAAGGAGGGGAGGGTGGCGCAGACAGGGACTGCAAGGCCCACCCTCTTCTTCGGAGAGTTCTGCACGCATGGGACGTGCTAAGCTGAAGCTCACGCCGTAACGGGACGCACGCTTCCCTTGGTACATACTGATGACGCACTATGGTTGCATACAGTGGCAGATGCAGTGTCGGAGACCAGCTATTTTCACGACACGATGGTGGAAAGAACTAAGTGTTCGAATGGTTCCATTAGAGTTGAACCTATTTCTCTTTATTTCTTTTCTTACACCAGTTATTGAGAATACCAGGGTTGGGAGCACGGGGAGCAAATCGGTAGCTTACCTGAGATTGGACTTATCAAATTTTTTTATCAAGAAAGGACTATTTATTCTATAATATTTGTGAATATTGAGAGGCATGAAATTTTAATAAATATCAGAATGAGTTGACTCGAAGGAATAGCTACGAAAAACGTACTCAATCTTAGCAGTATGGTGTGATTTTAATTTATTATAACAATGGGAAACTCTTTTGTTGGCGACTTGAAAGATGAAGAGAAGAAAATGTTTGTCAACTAGTGCGTCGAATAGTTTTCCTTACTAGCGTCGAATTTCGGAGTACACCTCAACAGAATAGTAAGATATTTCATAAAATAAGACAAATAGTACTTCCTGAGAATTTATGAGAAATTATGATTTGTCTAATTATCTTCGGTCGCAATTTGGAAGGATATATTTGCAGAACATTGGAGGATTAAAATTGGAATTACCACATTTCTATTATCATTCTTTCCATTTCTAGAGCATTTGTGGAAAATTATGTGATGGAGAAAAGTAGTAGATTCACTTCACACCTCTACCGTAGAGTTTGTGAAGAGTCATTCGCATCCTAGTTTTGTCATCAAGTGATGGTAGATATATCATTAGTTTAAAAAATAATCCCAGGATTACAGGCATTTTAGAGATTTTTTTTTCTGCGTGGGTCTCATTCCGTAGAGGTGTTGGAGCTTCCCACTAGTCTCAGGGACATCGAAATGTCTCAGCACACAGCCTTGGACCGATGCTGCGCACGCCAGTGACAACGACTGGTACGACCAACGCGACGCGGCAGCAACTGTGGCTGCGGCGGGGCGCGGCCTCCTCTGCGGCGGGGGAGGAGCGTGATACATGGGCGGGCCGGCCGTCCGTCGTGGCTCGAACCCCGGACCCCCTGTCGCCATGGCCACCGGCAGTGTTCTCCGCGCTACTGTAGGGGGAACTCCGACTTGTCACGGTTATATATGTCGCATTGTTCCGTGATTTACTGGACACATACCCCAGGGACTACTCTGCTATTTTACCGCTCGCAGAGGTGGAGGAGTGAGAGCCCCGCCCACGCGTTGTCTGGTAACCATCCACCCCCTTCCAACCACTGGATCCGTGTCGTTGCGCGTCCGAGAATTAGCATCCGACACCACCATGCAATGCGATGCTAGCACCGTCTCGCCTCCAGTTCAAGACAACACGCTGAACGGATTTAAGTAGAAATCTTCGCAGAGTTCATTCACGGAGAGGATACACGGATCCATTTTGCATATGTAACCAAGCTCAAGGAGTTTTGTGATATGTAATTAATATTTTACCATTTAAGCAGGTAGCTACGAAACTACATCGCAAATAAATCATTCTATACGTGTCGTAATTACAATTTACTTTTTCTTTTTTGGGGGGAACACTAATTTAGATGATTTATGACCTATATTTGAATGTAACGGTGTCCTAAATAAAAACTGTTCATTATATGTACCGTACATACAGTGAAGTATAATTATATTTATTCCTCGATTACGTTTCATAGGGTAATAATAAATATGAAGTTTCAAAGGTAAAAAAATAAGTTATACAATAATTACAGTTTGTGTTAAATACGTTGTTTTCGGAAAAATGTATAGACTATTCAGTATAAAAAATTGTTTTCATTGACTCATATTATCTCCGTAAATGTTCTCTTAAAACAAGCCAGTATTTTCACTTTGAAAAAGTAGCCTGAATATTTTACGGCATTAATGTGAACTAAATTTTTTGGTCCAACACGGAGCACTTGACAATGTTTAACGGCGCCCTTGGACTCCACAGTTCGGGAACCACTGACTAAGGCTGTCGAGATACTGCGCGCAGAGATAACATTGAAAAAAAACCAGCAATTCGTCATTTGTAGGTACTGTCTAACAAACACCTACATACACTAAGTTGAATAATAACCTTTTTAAAATTAATGCTCAGTAAATATTGCTTTTAACAATGAACACGGCACTTTGCAAAGGAGTTTCCTCCTACGCCATAAATTTAGTTGTAAACATGTACATGTCGCAAAAATGACTTCATATATTCTTGTTTCACTGTAAAAATAGCGTATTTTCTAAATTCATATATCATTCCTACTCCAACAACCTGGACTTGATTTGAAAAGCTCTTTATATTTTCGTTCCTCTCTATCTGACAGTGCGTTATCTGTGGTACAAGGTTATGGCATTATACGAGAACAATCGGCAGACAGTGCCGTTTGTCAGTAGCTTGCGATAATGTTACCGAGGATTTATTTCAATGTATTTGCGGTTTAGCCACATACAGCGAATACATCTTCCTGTTCTATATACTTGTGCTCGCTACAAACGTAATAGAAGAGACATGTGTGTAGTAACATCGAACTTGCAACCATTAAGACGATTTCATTTGAATTTTCTATTTTTACTTTCTCATATACATAGTGTATAGAAAGTTTTGTAATCGTTAAAAAAATTCGAAAGCGAGATTCCGACTAGTATATCCGTTTCGGAGATTCCTGATTCTGAAAAATTGGCTTTTGGCATAAAGTCCGTCCGTCTGTCTATGCGCAGCGATTATGTATAAAAACAATTTAATTCGCATTTACGGTAGAATTGACTTTCTGTCGATGCACGTGCTCTATTTTTATTTACTTTAACACAAAGGGAACTTCACATGAAGGTCAGAGTACTCTTTCGAATATTTCTCAAAAACGGCTACAACGATTTTTTTTTGTACATAAAGTACAATTAGTATGCATTAGATGCACATTAGCGGTACTAAGCTTAAAGGTTTGGTATAGACGCAGTAATATAATTTTTGTGCTACACTTACACATTAGTTTACTGTTTCAAGAAGCTTGAATAATATATAGCAATATAAATGGACCAAGCATACGTAGCATACACTTTTCGTAACTGGAATGAAAGATATGATCATGATAAAATACATAGGACAGCACACGCACTGCAAATGCGAAAATACATCAATTTCTCTCTACAATGAAATTATTTACATAACACGTTAACGATAATTATAAGACTGATATGTCGCTACATGTTTTAAAATATTATTCTGAATATTTATTTACCTTTCAAATTTCAAATATAAGACAGTAATAAGTTCATCTAGCGACTTGGAGCATGAATAGAGCACTGGAAGACGACCAAAATGTAGAGGACCACGCCAGAAATGACCCTTTCACTATAGATTTTTTTTTCTCACTCTATGCTGCAGACGGAGAAACGTATATGAGAAAGAATGTGCAATGGTATCTCGCCACAATTTTTTTTCTTTCTATATGTCTGAGAGGAACAATGAAAATTTGATTACGGTGACACAATTATTCTCATATTTTGAACAAAATTTGATATTCTAATATATTTAAGCATATTCACATACAAATGGGTAATATTTCCAAGACTTTAAAAATAATGATCGATGTCTGATTTTATAATGTCTTGTACTACAGATAATAAAAAGTCTCAAATAAAAGTGTACTGAGAATGTTGAAGCGAATGATGTCCATAGTCTTAATATAGAAGCACCGTCAATGTTATCCAACGTCAGGGTACAAACCTGTGAGTAGTTCACCAAGCTTAAAGAATCCTCGCAGTCAATGGACCGGGCCGAATGTTCTCCTGCTCTAACGGGCAGCATGCATGTAACGGATCAACTCTTCATTTTTATAAAATATTGATTCTATTGTGTGGAAGGAAAGACGAGTGAAGTCAAAAGAGTATTAAGCATAAAAAATGAGATCAGAAAAATTCATAGTACTGGAAATAATAAGGATGACCAGGGCAGCATTAACGGAAATATTTAATATTTGACATACATCCCATACAATCATTCGCATTAGGAATCACATAGTGGCTAGATATATTCCTTACTTCCCAGTTTATCCGTTAAATATCATACTTTTTTAAGTAAATGTGAATTAAGCAGTAAACAATACTATTATCGGTTTAAAATGTCATTTAGTAAAAAAATACTGTTCATCCTTCCACATATCGTCGTAACTCAAAAGTATACTTAATTTAAAGATATCTTTGTTTCGTGTGTTACGAAAATGACAACTCAAAATGGCAAAATCCCAAATCTTAAGACTAAGATCGAAACATGAAACGAATTTGTCTGCATTTCGAGCAAGTATACTGTTTCAGACTTGAATCACTAACACTCACCAAGCGTAAGGTTTCAAATACAAAAAAAGAATAAAAACTATTTCAGTTATTTTTAGTTTCTCCGTATATTACAGTAGGGTCTTGAATGTTGTCTAACAAAATAAAGAAGACATCACGTGCATGACATTAAACGAACTAATCTAAATGGTGTTTTCCCTGAGTTCTTCTTGTTTCCTCTGCAGCCTTTTCTTTCATATGGTGACATATTTATCTGAATGACGTAATTCGTAGAGATATTGGCCCCATCTTGGCCCGGGTTTTTCTTTTGGTTTTCCTCCGGGTAGTAGGGGATTTTCCTTGGGCGGGAATGTCATTAATACCTTATTAATCTCGAATTTCTACTGCACAAATATCTACAATTTACTTTGGAGTAATAAATGGATAACTACGTATTTATTAAATAATATCTTTTATAAATATTAAATCCGCCACAGCCCATGGATCCTTGATCTGGATGGTCCCTCGCTCGTTTCCAGAGAGTAACTTAGCTTATTGCCTCCCACGCGGTCATACAGAGTTTGCAACTGTTTTGACAATAAAGATTATTTATAGATATGAATGTGTTTGATTTTTTTCATATATACGGGGTACTTATCCAGTTTACTTATTACCTATTTCATTAGTTATTAGCTAACCCGACATAGGGCACGAGCTCGGTTCTTACACTTCCCCTTCACACTCCGATGCACAAGCCCAGTCTTACAGTAAGGGGTAAGTGCACAGCAGGACTTAAATATTGAACAAATAGGAGTTTATGTGTATGTTAAACCATAGTATCAAAATCTTTGCTTACTTTAACCAGAATGAATGTACTGCTAGTAAAGATGAAAGCATATGAGGTTATTGCACGAGCAACTGAGTACAACTAAAATGAGAGGTATGCTTTGAACCTTTCCCTAAATCAGAGCTCTCTAATTAAGACCTAAGAAAATATCAATGATTACTTCGTGGTCTCTTGATAATAGTTCTACAGGTGATATTTTCTAGGAGTGGATTAATTGTTTACGTGCTCCGTACGTACATTGACACCACCTCAACTAAATGAGCTTTCTGATTTTTGTATTTACCGCCTATTTTTAAAAATAATTTATTCATAATTTTATAAGTTCTCATATAATATAATCCAAGAAAAAAATACTTTAAATCCTCCACGTACCCTTGACAGCTTTTTCATTGTAAAATCCTCGCATATATTTCGTTATTCTCCTTCCAAAGACGATACACCGACGAAAAGAGTGTTCGGAGCGGATGCACAGTGAAACTTGCAAGGAACGAAAGCGGTAAACTGAAAAGTGCAGAAGGTTAATGCGCAAAAGCAGCAAAAGAGACGGAGGCAGAAGCAAGAATTATGAAAGCGGTGACTCGAGCCGCCAATAGAATGCGATCGTGAGCGGCAGTGGACGTCGCGAGTATAAATATGACACGTTTATTGAAATGAGAACATCCTTCTGTAAAGCGAAGCGGTCGCGGATCAAGTACGAAAGGAAGAGCGAGCAATGCTAAATGCCTCGACTGGAGAGCGCAGATATAAATGCATGAGCATTTTATTATTTTACGTATTGTCCTTTCAGTTAGGAAACTTGTATATCACTTATAATTATTATATCAACACAAATTCAGTTTTCTTAGAATATGTAGAGAAGCAATTCACCGAAAAACTTTTCCTTTATCTGTCCTTAAACTTTGAGTGTACTGATTTACTGTGGCGGATCTCGACCATAATCGGGAGGGATGGGGCTAAATTTAAATTTGAAAAGGACAATTCAACCGGGAAAGGATCTGGGGAGCATTTATGTTTGAAAAATATAGTTTTACAACACAAATTTTATAAATATTACTGTAAATATTATTATACATATTACTGTAAATATTATTATAAATATTATAGAGATTTTGTATTTTAATATAATACATCAACTCATCAAATAGATAATTAAATATTTATTATATAGTTACCAAATTTATTGTTTAAAATGGCAAATATAAATTAAAGGATAAAGATATATTTTATCTATTTCAACATTATCTGTTGAAAGTTCACGTCCAATAGGGTCCAGGTTCAGGTCACCTTACCAGTGCTGGCTCGCGGGGGTGTTAAGGAACGGTAACGCTAAGCTTAGAAATTTAATTATCTCGTCTTAACAAATATTTTAAATACTAATTAAGTGATAAAGGTAAAAAATAACAGGATATTTGCATTCAAATGAACTTTATTGTATTGATATCCAAACAGAAACAATGAACAACTGTCATCATAGGAAAGAAAGAAAAAAATACATCTATAAAGTAAACTTGGAACATAACTCTTGAGCGCTCACGGGGACCTCTTCGTGTGTGAGTCTATTCCATGGGGACCTCTGAGGCGTCGGTTGGCGTCGGCACTCGGGGACTCCTTGCCCAGCGAGGCGGCAGCGACGCGGCCGTCAAGTATCCCGTGTGTCCGGGTAGCGTAGGTGGAGGCACGCCCGTCAGAAAGCGCGTCTGCTCTCGCGCGGCGGACTCGCTCTCGCCGACTCCGTCGCCATTGCCGCCGCTCCGGCGCGATGTCTCCTGCTGCAACAAAGGGCACACAGAAAAATCAATATAGTCCTTCCTCATTCACTACCTCGCTTCGTCAAACAATGATAACATTTTAATGTTCGGAATGAGGTACGTGAAATCATTTGTTCCAGGGACAACACATGCAAGCTTTGCATAACTAATACTGAATTGAAAGGTTTCGTCACTTTCTATCATCCTAGCGAATCAGCAAACCAGTATTTTACTCAGAAAATCTCGCCCCGGTAATCCTCGGGACGCAGATTCGATTTCTGCACAGGGCACTAAGTGCGTACTATATAATTAATAATTAAAATGTCTTCCTGACAAGGCCTACCCCAATATAATTTTCTCCTATAGCAATATGCGAAGAATATGGTGGTGTGATACAATAATTACACATTTAATACAAGTCATAGGACACATTCACTTCGAACATTCATTCCGAAATCTCCGGTGATACAACTGTCGCTACCTTAACTTCGGTACAGAATAAACTAATATGTTAGTTACAAGAAGTTAATCGGCGGCATGGATGCTCGGAAAAGGATGAGTATTTCGGAAACTAAGGCTCATAATATATCACGTAGATACTTCCGGAAACCAAACACATGTATTAAAGTAATTATGACCGTAAAGTAACAATTAAGTGATTTTTTGGTCCAAAGATTTTTTTAGCGGTTGTTGGTTTTTCATTACATTTCATAACTTGAACAACGACTAAATCTCCGGAGGATATCTTTCAAAACATTTCTTAACGATTATTCCTCGTGACAAACTTCCTTTCCTCGAGTATGATACCAAGGTTTAGTTAGAGACGCGAAACAGCAGTAGCGAGACGTAACTAATGGAGCGAAAGCGCGGCGTTGACATATTTCTGCTGCGAAGTTTGGTCTAGCACAGCTCTAGCCATATCAGACGGCATGCCGTGGCATCCTGACAAAAGTTGTTATATCCGCTGGAGAAGCTTTCTTCAAACAGCCTGCTTTTGGCTAAAGGTGAGGTATCACGTTCGGTGTCCATCGCACAGAATACCGGTATATCAATTACTGCCGTTTCTACGATTCGGCTGATGTCGGCGGCAGCATCCGAACGTAAACTCACTGAGATTCTGCTCACGAGTAAAATCCCCAGGTGTTTACAGCGAGAAGAAGATTCAGCAATCTCACAATGCTGGCATTGGCTCCTCCCTCATTACCATTCTTTCCGCGCGAGTACTGTACACAATATTCAAACGGTAGGGCTTCTCCTCTACGGTGGATTCCAAATGTCATCGAAATTTCACGTTTGACCCATTACATTGGGATACGTGTGTATGTGACAATTTTTTTCCCGTCTCAATATTTGATCACACTAGTAGAAGTGAAAGAAATTAAAAACATGATCACAGTGAAAATCGTCCATAATCCAGAACATCTCAGAAATTCACAGGCAGAATCAAATTCCAGTCTGCTTTCCATTTTTATTATGTCGAAGTTAAACAATAACCAAAAATTATTTTGCATGGTAATTTTTTATATTATTTTAGTCTTGTTGTCCATGATTAGCCTTAGATAAATAACATACCATTGCAACGACCTTCGATGATAAACTTTCATTTCCCATGATACATACATACACAATTTCCACACATACATAATTACATGGACTAGTATAGTTGTGCGGTTTTTGAGGGAGAAATTCGATTACTTCATTATTTGTTGCCTAACTGACTCAAAGCGACGAAGACTTTAGAGATTTCACTAAAAAAATTACGCCCGTCACAAAAATCATCCTTTACATCCAAATGAAATATCAGTTCCTTCACGAGTCATTGAAGGATCAAATTTTACTACTATGACGATTATAAATGAAAAAAAAAAAAAAAGATTGGAACACAAGCTTGAATGCATCGTGATCGTTTAGCGCAAAGGAAGTTTTCTATCATTTACTCATGACAAGTGAAGCCGCTCCTTTATTTCCTTCAGTGCAAATTATTAGGTATTCCTAGTTCATGCAATGTGTGCATAAGGCATTCTCCACACGTCATGCTGTTCGGCATTGACAAATTTGATAAAATGGATTATAGTCATGAGGGTTCAATTGATATCTGTTAAATACTCATAACATAACTAATAATGTACTAATTTATGTCTGCATCCAAAAGCATGCATGGATGAGAAAATGTGTAAACACCTTTGACATAATTTAAATACAAGATATAGTGGTAATTATGCGCAAATATGTATTTTTTAATCACTTGCCAATTTCATAATTTCTAAACTTTTATTTATTTTACTATTTCAATATACATCATACAAGTACCCATAATATTATGGGAAAATATTTAGAAAAATTATTCACTAATGCAGAGAAATAATGGAGAGATGTCTTTAATATTCTAGAGGTGCCGCAAAGAAGGGATTTTTTAATTAAAGGGGTGAATAGTGCCAAAATGTGATTTATGTTTTTACATTTTCGCTGTATCTCACTAACCATTTTCTCTGTGTTTGCATGTGAAGTTATTTTTGCGTACAATAATAGAAGACTTAAACAAGTAACGAAAGAAATATTCTCGTGAGCTGTCAGAGGGAGGGAGGGGGAGGCAGTGGACAAGAAAGCCCAACGCATCAAACCCTTTCAACTTCCTGATTCATTCCGGGGAAAAGCGTGCCTACCGCTACTGCTCCTCATTCCATGTCCTTTTGACAGGGGACGCGTGGGCGGGGTCCGACAAGGTCGCCCGCAGGGTCGGCGCCCTGACGACGAGAAGACGCGTCGACGTCCCTGCATTCAGACACAGAGCGCAGGGAACGCTGTCGGCGGAGTTTATGGCGGGTCAGGGTATAAACTCGGTTGACGACTTAACTAGGTTTCTCTCTGTAACACCGCGAGTGTCGCATGCTTCATGCCGCTATTGAGGGAGTGGATTCTGGAGTATTGCCGTTGCAAATTGTACCTCTCATTTGAAAACTTCTAATTCAAACTATTTATGCTCGCCCTTTCGAACCTTTATCAAATAATATTCGACAAGCACCATTTTGATAGACATCAAGTTTTCAGTGATCAAGTCGTTTCATCATTGAATTCTTCCCTTTAAAAATTTAACTGATATTTTATTCAAACTTAAGATAACGATTTTCTCTCGCACATCTCTAACGTACAAAAAAAACAAACAAAAATTAGACACTGATTGTTGTTTATGTATACTCCTTGAATCGTATTTCCTCGAACTCTTAGAAATGAGCATTTGATGGCCCGAAAATGGTTATATGTGTCGCATGATTTAACAAGTAGTACGATAAAATAACGTCGGTGAAATAGAAAAATGCATTTTAACGATCCGTTAGCGATGTGACGGAGATCGATGGTCGTTAGTGTATAACTCGTAAATCGTGTAACATTTGTTTCCGTGAACTCAAAAGTAAACGAGAAATCAATCAAAATGAGTCACAAGCAATACGTAAAATAAGATGTTCTCACTGAAATCACCAATGGATACAGTAAGACGGGATAAATGAAGTTATTTCAAATCTTGATGCCCAACAACAAACGTGACGGAAATTGCTGGCTGCCTTACACGAGTAAGATGCGTTTAAAAGCAACACAAATAGAATTCTGGTCGGGATGCACAAATAATTATTGAGGAAATACGTCGGTGATTCGTCAAAAACATATTCTACAAGTTTCAATTGAGTTTTGATGTTCAAAATTACATAATACAAAAATATTTCGTGTCCCATAGTTTATTTTAAAGACATTTTGGAGCAGTGGTCTCCGATATATTGATACAGCAATATCCTGTTCCACCTCCTTCTCCAACACAACGAATAATGCGGTGAAATATCTTTTCGGAACAAAAGTTAATTCCCTCTTCTGAAATAAATACAGCTATCAATGAAATCAGCAAAATATATAATACAAATATCTACGATTCACAATTTGCACGAAGATCAGCACGCTATCTGAGAGTCGACGAAGGGCCAGTATGTTCAGAAGTGAAAGGGGGTCTTATGTTAGCGACCAGGTGGTTGTCCGTCTTGACCCGACAGCATCAGTGTATCTTGGCCTACATCGCCTAATGGATATTGAGGAAATGAGATAGTATCACTTAATCGGATCGATGAAGAAGGAATACAAATTGCTCTATCGAGAACAAAAATGACGCATGCACGATGATGTTTCAGAGTGCCCTAAAAGTTGTTTTGTTATCGACAACACGTGTAATACGCTACGGAATATAAATAGATCAAAGGATACCGAAGGATTTTATATAGCAAGTATTTCAATAATTTTCTATTACAATCTTCTTCTACGGCTACTATTTGATTGTGGGACTAAGACAGTTAAAATAATTCAGTTAAATTATATTTCAATTTCCATAATCGGGAACAGTATCTACACGTTCAAAAATGTACTGGGTCTGAGGTATTAAGCTTAGTCCAAACGAATGGAAAACGTTATGTAAAATTTTGAATTATGAATATAGTAGTCAAATAATATAAAAACATAACCAAAGATAATTATAATTTCTATGAAAGAACTTAAATATCCAAGTTTTGTTCATATACAAAAAATTTATTATGTCATATCAGTTAAGATTCCTTACGCGTTAAAAGAGGTTGACTTTATTATAGAAACAAGAATATTTTCCTCGTTACAAGACCCTAAGCAATTAAAATTGAAAGCAAAGAAATAAATGGATAAAATAGTTCTGGTTCATTCATTAGTTACCTAGAGAACGTTCAGGGGTCTCTGCAATATTCAAATAATGTATCGTAACAAATATTTCTAAAGAAAATTAAACTTGAGACATTTCTGAAATTCAAATACACGAAAATGAAGGAAAATCTGTTAAATCAATATTCACTGAGTGAGACGCAAAAAGGAGGAGGAAGAAGAGGAAGAAGAGGAAGAAGAGGAAGAAGAGGAAGAAGAAGGCGAGTCTGTGCGGTGGTCCTTGGGCTACGCCAGCGGCAGACGCCAGCGGCGCCCTCAATCATTAACGATCAGCTGCGGCCAACACTTTAACAGAGTAATGACGTAGAGGCAGGCATTGGCGGGCGGCAGTGCGACTCTGGTCTGACGCGCCGCGCCCGCAGGCTACTCGTCGCTCCCTAACCCGCCTAAGCAGCAGCGGCTCACCTAAAGCAGGCATGCGCAAACAGACACACGTTACTCGAGAGAAATTTGTCGTTCCGTCACTATCCACAAGTTAAAACCAGACGGTGAACTTCGTTATCACGAATACCACCACCTTCCGTTCCCGCACGAGCGAATGAAATGTAAAGAACTGATATACGATATCTCATCTCACTCTTGAATACTTGAACGGTTTGCAACAACGTAAATCCTAACTGATGCCAAAAATATTTTTTGGTATTACTGAGTTTACACACAAAGTGCGAGCCCAAAGAGACTGGAAAAAGTACTAGGGAACCTAAACCGTGCAGTACCATAACTAGGTACGAGACTGTCCGCCCGGGTCATCAAAACTGGTCACTAAGCACTTATTTATAACAGTAAATTAAGTTATACCGTACCGTTTTATTAAATACAACATTTTCAATTTCACGGCGCATCATGTAAACAGGGAATGAAACCAAAGAAAAATTTAAATTTCCGAATTGATATTCAAACCATATGTTGTAGATGCTTACAGAGCTACCTGGGAGGTAATTAATGAATTAATAGCACATACACGATATAGTAATATATAATCAGATACCTTATTGCCCAAAATCGAAATTTTAGAAAATATTCTAGTAAAAAACTCCACAATTCCGTACGTTACCGTCCCAAGTGACGCAAATATATAATATGACAGAACAATATGCTCCAGTTACAAGGCACACGCGTGTACACAGATCGAGAAGACGATGATGACGGGGCGGTGGAGGCAGCAGCGATACCCAGCGGCGTGGCTCTCCTTCTCATTAGGAGCAACCTGCCGCAGGCCACGTGCTTTTTTCTCAACGGCGGCGGCATCAGGAGCAGCAGCGCGCAAGCAGACACAGCCTCCTCCGTGACTCATGCGTAGGAGAGCTACGCCTCGTCTGCCTTGCGTGAGGTCCATGAACCACAGCACGCGCTTCGCACTTACACCCATTCACTAACCTATTGAATATAATGCTCTTTTCATTTATTCAAAGTGATAACGGTATATCACAAGAATCCCACATTCTTCCCCTCTCCACATCAAGCTGACGACATAACGAGCCCTCTCCTCTCTCAATAATAATAATAATAATAATAAAACAATCTTGAGAGATAATTCTTTTCCAAAATCCCAAAATGCTGGATTTAAAAAATCATTCACATTAGTCTGCAGTTTTGTTTTTAACCTTAAAAATAAATTTTTGAATCATTTATCGGCCTCTCTGAACCTCGGGTCCATTGCCAGAACATAGCAACAGAAAAACCACTCACGTTTAGTCCCTGATATAACGTTGCTAGTTATTTCTATTGTGGTAGAATTCGATCCTAATCATAAGTTTTCCAAGAAAAGTAAAAAGATACTGAACTGACATTAATTTTGATACAATAAAATTAATAATACATCAGCCATTTATATCCTTTTTAGGATTATTCTAACTTATATTCTAGTATGGGAAGCACGTTTTTGTAAATAAACGTGTCACCAAAGTGACACACCCATACAGAATAATAAAATCACCGCGCAATAACATGATCAAGTCGTCCTTGCATTCCGTATTTTCAGTCTTCGACCACGAATCCTGTTGAATACGAATCGTTCCATATCTTATTAGCATATCGTTTACTCAATCGAATAATGCAAAACCCAAGTATATTAAATTAATAGTTAATATTATATTACACCTCTATGTGTGTGAGCGGATGGAGATTATCTTGAAAATATAACTGAATACGATTAAAAGGAATCCAACTATTTGTTGTTTACGAAAGTAAAGTACAGCTCTCCGTTTGCCTTGGCTTTATAAACCTTCAGCAAACAGAAAGAGCTTTCAAGAACTCAGGAACCCACATCAAGTCGCCTTTTGCAAAAATGAAGAGATGTCAAGATCTAGCAACAGTGACCAATAGAAATTAGTCCAGTCGAGGTATAAAAAATGTAAAATCTATGGAAGTAGACAATTTAATGAAATAAAAATTGGGTCATAAGGATAACTACTTTCATAATAGATAAGAGTTACTCGAATTTTTAAACAAATTAAAATTGTGCTCTTTATTAAATAAGTATTTTTTTATTTTTATACTCAAAAATTATTTTAAACGTATGTGATGATTATGAACTCCCTAATTACTAACACAACATATTCAAATGACAATACCTACAAAGTTTTTCATGTATGATTGAAAGGAAAAAAGTGGTCAAGATCCTCCCTCGCATCCAAATTTCGTTCATATTCCTATGCTCTTACTCACGCGGTATGAATTCAAATGCATTTTACAAAAGTAGCAAAAATATCCCAAAACACTGTTTCGACATATTCAAAATCATGGTTCATTCCTGACATACTAAAAGAGGTATCTTTACTCTAGGTGTATAGTGGCTTCATACCTATGATATAGCCCTATAACCTTCGCGTTATTGAGAAGGAATCAACTGCAGCCTTGCACTGAAAAGCTCGCGAGCTCCGAGGAGGTGATGGTCTAGTGGTGAGCAGTGGAGAGCAATACGGGCAGTGGAGAGCTAGCGGACGGGCGGCGAGGAACCGGCTATCAGTCCGAGGAAGGAGAACGAGGCCGCCACGTCCAGATCGCATCAGGCGCTGCGGCCGCTGCGGAGAGTATAATTAAAACCCAAACTGTGGAGATTAACAGCATTACAAGAGCGGCGGCGTCCGCGCGCGCTCAGTCAGACGCCTGCCTCGCTCAACCCACACCGACCGGTGCGGTGCGGCGCGGCCGGCGGGCTGCTTTTATTGTGATCGCTGGAGCAGACCGGCTGATGGGCGGGCGGGCGGACTGGAGGAGGTGGTTCAGGCGGAGCGGGGGCGGCCAACTGAGAGCGGGGGTGCGCCGCCGCCGGGGGGCTCCGACCCAGCAATTAGGACTCCTCCGCGGCCGCCTTATTTATGATACAAACCAACGAGTCGGTGAGCAGACTCTCGCGGGGTTGCGCGAGGAGGCGCTGGAAGGGATGGTGACCGCATCAGTGAGTTCTCAAAACTAGTCAATGTTTGAGTTATCCACAAAAGTAATGGTGTATGACGCAATGTGGATGTTTTCTTAAGTCACATACGACGCGAGCTTGCTTCCACAACATTTCGGATTTCACGCGGACAATAATTGGACAAGAGTATTATTATTATTATTATTATTATATCCTACAGTTTCGATATTAATATGGCACTTCCCCATTATTTGTGTAGCCGCAGAAAATTATGTCGACACGACCGATATAATCTACATTATTCTCCGGTAAACATTTTTAGTTATGACAGTTACAAAGAAAAAAAAACGCGCACAAAAATGCTACTTATTTCTTTTTTCTCACAGCTTTCCTATTAGTATTCACTTTACGCGATTTGACAAAATGAGACGATATAAAAGGAATTAAAAAGTGCTTAAGCCTCGCAAGCACCTCTCTATATGAAATGTACTGAGTAGCTAATCTTTGTTTTCTCATCTCAAAAAGAAATTAGAGTAATGGATTGACAAATAATTTGTACTGAAAAATTCGGAGATTTGATTCCACAAAAGAAGTTAAATACGTTCCTTTGCTCAGAAACTCCCAGAACGTTCCGACGAGTGCCGACGGACGCGATCAGCTGACGTCTAAGCACGCTCCCATCTGGAAAGCATCAACGCGAACGAGGGAGGGAGAGTGAGAGATCTTTCTTGGCGATATCTCCGCATGACGGGAAGGCGTGAAGGCGAAAGCACTGAAGATGCGAGGATGGGAGGGAATATGAGGAGGAGGAGAGAGGTGCGAGAGGCGACGCGCTGTGGGCCACACGCGCGCGCGTTGCTTCTTCGACGGCCGCAGCAAAGGAATAGAAGGGATCAGCGATGCGGTGGATGCGCGCTCGGGCCCGCCGCAGGAGACAGACGTACGGCATCCGGGGCGGGTGGATGGCATGGCATGGCGTGGCGTGGAACTCCGTTGTCTCTGTGAGGACGGAGGTTCACGGCGCGTGCTGGCACTTACGAGGCGCCGCCCCCATATCTCAGGAGGCGTGTATAGACTTCAGAAAAGTATGAAATCGGAAGTCAGGAGGCGTGTATAGAGTTATGAAATCGGAAGTTACACAATTCGAATGTTTCCCCAAAATTATTGTAGTAGATAAAAAATGAAAAAGTACAGTACTCACGCAACTTTCAAAATTGTACTATTCGAACAGTGACCAGGGGTTTTGTGTCAAATTATACAATAGAAGGGTTTCTCGAGTTTTAAACTTAAAATTGTTTTATTTGTTGCTTTTGCGGCATTTTATCTCTACATGATATGGTTAATTTAGACTTTGCCAATTAATGAAGAAGAATACTTATTTCAATGTTTATATTTTTGAAATTTCATTCGGTTTACAAATTTCATCATATTTAGCAAATTGTTTGAATCGGCCTAGATAAGCGCGTACAATATTATAACAATATTGGGGTAGCTTGGACACTGATTCTCTATTGTCAAACAACGGGCGACGATGGACAATTCAAACTCACGGACTCCCAATATTTGCACCAATTTTATTAGAAGCTGTCCGCAGTACACTTAAATGAGATCTTGAACCATTTTGACGATATCTTTCTGTCTGGATGTACCATGCGATAGACAAGATTCTCGAGTCGTCATAACCTGTTAAGGGTATCTTTGGAGTACGGACCGTTGATTCGGTGTACCTGAAAAAAAGAATAGCATCGGGAATGACCAGTGTGAAAGCTTTTCATCACTGCCACTTTTCGTCGATATTCTACACTAGTGTTCATTTATCCAGAAATTTTGAGGTTATGTATTCTTAGGACAAGTATTTTACTTGCTGAAACGTTTACATCGACCTATACCCAAAGCCTAATGAGATAGGAAATTCGAATACCTCCGGATTCTGGTGTCAGTCTCTGTACTCTGTTACCTTTCCGCCGACAGAACAAGAAGGGAAGATGCATTAATATTTCACCAAAAATATTTTTCAGGAAATCATTCTATCCTTGTGTTAATCGAACATCAGTCACACACAGAAACACGTACAAATACAAATTCAACATCTCGAACTATCATATTAAACAAAGTAATTTCCAAACTATAATAATGGAGTCGTCTGAAAATAGCTTAAAGATGGCGTCACACAACAGTTTAAGTGTAAGAACAGTGTCGGACGACAGTCTGGCGGACAGACAAAACATTATAAGCGAGCACTCAATTCTTTGCCTACGTTCTTGGCTTTTTGCATTCTATTACAAGTGCAATAGATTAGTAATAAAATTAGGCAAACGGTAGTACCCACTGAATGTTCTAAACAACGTCTTCAAGAGCGCTTCTGAGAATTTAATGTGAAATTATTTCTTGTATATATTATACAAAAATGCGATTAAGACAACAATAAGAAAAGATATTTAAAATGTTTTTTGCATTTATCTCCCTATATTTCATTTTAATTTACATTTTCCTTCTTAATGTTTTAATAATTACCCCGGTATATATCCGATTCCACAATATATGAAACAGCGGTAAGATTCGCTTGCACTGTATACACAAAACAAGCTCGTATGAACGCCTGATATACGCGCCTTCGAGCGAGAGACAACGAACATTGCGTGTTGGTTTAACATTTGAGCGTCGCGTCGTCCGTATACCCAGTGAGATGAATACGCGCGTCCGGCCGGAAGAAGGAGACTTTCTTCCATGATCCGAGGATGATCCCGCGCATTCAGAAGAGCGGCCGACGCGACGGGGACCGCGTATTCCCAGCCAGTGCGAGGAGATAGATCGCCCTCACTTGGGACTAGAAACACGTCCCTCGACCACTGTGTAGGACGGGGCTCTCGCGCAATCCGTCAATGTTTTAGTGTTTGCTCGACACATGAGTGTAATACTAAGCCCTCTTCCCTCCCTTCAGCCGTAGAAATCTGCAAGCGGAAACAGAACGACTCTGCACTGTGAGAACCAACAACACAATGGATGGCTTCAACACGTATAAACAGCATGATTGACATAGCACTAGTCCGAGAGTTGGTCTCCCATTCTTCCGCACAGAGACGCACTTAGTGTCTTGGTTGAAATCCACCAGTTTCTTTACCTCCCGCGGCCATGTTTGTTGATGAGCCTGTTTCACTTCTTGGCTTAATGCCTCGTCTGAAACGGTTACTGACAAGCAAGTGTTCGAATCGTCGTCCACATCACACATTTACCTCCGGCAAGACCCACTGAATGACCGAAGGATCCGTTTGACAATAAACATTCATGTATGCAGACAATGGCCAAACATTTGGAATATTATGTATTTGCAAAGAGGATTATGTATTTGCAAAGAGGAATGTTAGAATCGGGAATACCAATGCTCGTTCAAACCAGTATCTCTTACCATAATACCGCCGTTGGAGTGTGGATAAGACAGGACGAGGGGGATGCTATTGTCAAGGCCACATTTAATCAAATACTTGCCCCAAAACAACACAACAAATATTTCCCTACGTCTACGTTCCTTTCAAAGTACATGCTCTTCCAGTTTTATGAGCATGGAACTTTGAAGGCTCCAGTTTGCACTCTTCTGTAAGGCTGTCTCTNAGAATACACGAAGAACTATAGTACATCAATGGACTGGTTTGTTTCATTTGGCCGTTGAGTAATTCATCTAAGCAACCAAGAGGAGTTTTTTACTTCATTTACAAACTGAGGGACACGTCTGTAGTAATTGTTGCGTCGGCGGGAGACTACAGTAAGATTATGTACATAAACGCTTAACAAAAGAGAAGACAATGCAGTTAACTGCGCGTCTCCAACCGTTGCTGCTTAAACACACCTTCCTGCATTTGATGCTCATCAAATCAAGAGTAGTAACATGGTGATGATGGTGGATCAGATGATGACACAAACGGCGGTGATGGATCTGGTGAGGGAGCCTCGCCGGTGCGAATGGGATGGTGAATGGCGCAGGTAGTACGCTGCGGGCGGCGGGCAAGGGCGACGTTTATACGAAGGTGCTGTCTCATGCGAGCTGTTTGCAGGACCGGCGGCACAGCCCGGATATTGGCGATGCGGCATGAATCAAGCCTTGTGTTGCAAGTGGCGAGAATAACAAACAAGTGCATCAGCGCCGTCTTCTGGGAACTGCGTCTGGTAGACGGATGGCACAGAGTCGGCTTGGCGCGGCGGAACTACCTTAAGACGGGTCGTAGGTCGATGCTGACCAAGGGAGAAAATCCATAGCCACGAGGACTGGCCGACTTTAAATCAACAACGATCCCAGGTCAAATGTTTTTATACAAATTTATTGAACGCAAGTATCAAGAAGAATCATTTTTGATTGAGTAACAAACTGCGTATGACCATGTGAAGAACAATAAACTAATTTACTATCTGGAAGCAAGCAAGGGACCATCCCAGTAATTCCATCCAAGGACCCTAAGGTACACTGCTAACTTAAGAATTAAAATAGTTTAATATTATTAACAGAATACCAACAACTTTGTATTTAATAAAACAAAAAACTTTTTCACAAGGATCATTATAACCATAGATCATTTGGAAAATATTGTTTATAAATCTTAAATATTAAAATAACTCTAAATTCGAGATTTATTGTTTCGATAGTCGCCGTCCCTATGCAAGAGAGAATAAGAACGTATTTGTGAAATGCGAAAGGCATTTGAAACAACACATTTGTCGAAATATAAACTCAAATCTGTAATTAAGTCAAACAAAACTTCGTCGAATAGCAAATGTACATCGCAGATTCTACAGATGTATCTTTCCGGAAGTAGGGGTCACTGTCCTGAAAGCGCGAAACTCGCCAACGGGGGCCAACATTCGAGGGTGGGAGAGGAAAGGCGCCAAGTTCGACTCGCCGTTCAATTACGCCCGCCCGGATTCGAGGACCAGCTAATTAAGCTCTTCTGCGCGAGCACCTGGCTACTTTGTCGACAAGCAGTCTTTCGCCCACCGCCAGCGGACGCGCCGACGATAGCTCCTCGCCCGTCCTCGACTGATTCGCGGTGCGAGAAACCGCAGAGATCGTCCCGATACGTGAGTGGACGCGAGCTGGGGCGGAAAAACCTAGTGTCACGCCTTTAATCAAGCAACACGTTCGACGCGATAATAAAATCATTTCAGAGTACTAAACTATCGAACATTTTAGGTGTGATTAAAAGAAGGAAGAGTTAGTAAAAATATTGGTATCTAGACCACAAAAATGAACAGGTCTCGAGGTTTACAGGACCAGAATACGTGAAGATAGAATCTTCGTGTATACGTCTTACATAGTGTTGATTGATCTAGTTTGCTTCTAAGAAATAAGGTGAAGATACTTCTGTAACACCGATGACGGTTTGTTCATAAGGCAAATACATATCCATGATGTATTTAACGAATGATCATTCAAAATATATTTAAGAACATCCAATACCGACTTAGGTCTACTCGTGAAGATAATATTGTTGCATTGTGATACGTTCTTACGTCTGGCTTCTGCATGGCTTTATTAAAACGGACACGTTTTGCAAATTGTTCTTTCTAAAGCACAACTCGAAGCTGAAGCCTGATTCCACTCCTTGAAATAAAAAAAAGTTTCAGAGAACGAGAAATTTGCTCTTATCTCCCACGGACTAATTTCCCCATCACCAACCTCATGAATATACATAGTGCAGAATACTGAATACTACTACTATTGCAATTCACAAAACATGATATACACACATATAAATACGTGTTCGCACCTAACGTAGCTCGTACCTAACGAATGAGTTTTCTCGGGGCTTAGTTATCTAAAAAATATCAGACAATATTCATAATAAAATTATATTTTATGATTTCCTCATAACTACAGACGATACTGCATGTTTTGTTTTTATTTCAAGGCTCAATATATTCTCGAAGATTCTCTTCTTTTTTTCCTCTCCAAATACAATAAAAAATATAGCATTTGCTATGTTGAATTTTGACCGACACATTCCCTATGTCCTGTGGGTTTCAAATTACTTCTAAGTCAAACTACAACAAGAATACGTCAGGTAATTTAGAAAATACGTTGAATCAAACTGATAAACGTGTTTTCACTTTTATACTATGTAACGAATTATGTTCCATGCAGAACAGACAGCAATAAAAATAAGACTACATTAGCAATATAATAAACACTAGTATTAGAATATTTTCCTAGGACTAAATAAATATTTAAAAGTAATAATAATAATAACGCGAATTCTTTTAATAATGTATAAAGAATCTGGCATTGAAGGGAAGAAAATGAAAAGAAGAAATGAAATAACAAGGGTAAGGACGAATATTTAAAAAACAGGGCCCAAAAAAAATTATGTTTCGGATTGACAACAATTCGTTTCGAAACACAATAAGCAAAATAATTCATAATGAACACTCCATAACGACTGATTCTTCTGTCACTCTCTCGTCCACCAATGGAACGTCCTAAGAGCGTATAGTGGCCGCTAAACGCAACGGGTTGTCGTTTGCGAGATGACACTATTTGCGAGAGCTACGTATTTGACAATTATGACAACAGTCCACGTTGTGTGGTGTCTGTCGGGACCGCCGCCATCGCCTACCGGAACTCGTGGTCCGGCGCGGCGGCAGTGAGCACTTGTGCCTGTGAGAGTTTCTCAAGAGCGACGCGGTGGCGACTGTCCTCGGCGGAAAAATACAAACACACTTCAACAACTGAGCGAAGAGATTTATACAAAAGGTGTTAAGTTGACGTTTCGAACAATATTACGAAGCACTGATCAGATTTTGGATCATTTTGCGAGGTTCAGCTGTTAGTAGTGAGGGTCTGGCGTTCCGGAAAGTAGTGGGAATTTTTTGCGAAAGGTGTTTCTTGTGCTGGACGACAATTTCTGACTGAGTTTGCATAGTTTTCGTATCCCTCCGATCCGCCACAGATGAAAAATCGGAGATGCAAATAAGCGCCACAAACTTCGCATTTAATGCTGTTGTGATTTCTCGGACTACGTATTACATCGTGGAACTTTATTGGGTACACTCTCGCAGCAAGCAAGAGACTATTCCATCACGTCGATAGCAGAGGTAAGGGCTCTAATGACCTTGATGTTGGCGAGCCCGAAAGCCCNAAACGGGTATCGATGAGGAGTTGAACATTGCAATACACAACTTGACCATGACTGCGCACGAAATTTAAATCCAATGATACGGGGATAATCTCAATCAAATCATATTTAATGAAAGTTCCTAACTCAAAAAATTAAACTTTTCCAAGTTATGAAATATAAAATATAAGTTCACGATGAATTCATATTCCGGTTCCTTCGGGTTTATTAGGTTTAATTAATTACTCAGTGAAATGAACATATTCGCGAGTGGTGTACACAGCATTCCACAAATCGCAACGCTACAAAGGTAAGATTCCCAAGACGACGTTTGAATGTGTTCGCGCAGCCTGTTCTGATTCTGGTCTCATTGGCGGCGCCTCGCAGCTAATCCGTTCCCCCCACGCGTCTGCTGCTTTCGACCTGCTCGCATACTTGAGATAGCTGATGATTAAGGAAGAAGACGAACAAAAACAAGAAGCGGGTGCTGGGCAACGAACGCCGGAGACGGGGAGGGACGCGAGGGGAAGGGGGACCGCACGTGTCCTGCATCCGATAGCGCATGTGGACACAATACGGTTCCTCTCCACCCGCGCCACACGAAACCAGTTCCCGATGCGAGCGGACGCCCTGTGCCGCCTCGTAGCCACAGAGCATCTCGTGCATGAGAAGCCAGGAGTAAGTGCTGACTAATTTTGTCACGGATGTGTTTGAAAACGCGGAGTGGGTGCGGAAGGAGAAGAATAAAAGAGTACTTCACTCAAAATCAAAGGACTGAAATGTACTGATACTTTCACAGAAGTGTAGTACACCTGATCTCATGTAGACCAGGGGAAATCTATATTGTTGGATATCGGTGAGACGATACTAGTATTCATTTTCAAAATAACTGACATGTGGTGATGTCTACTAGTACAACACTCTTGTCATTTACTCTCAAAATCTATATTTACTAAACGTGTGTCCGAACGCGTTTTGTCGTTTTCTTGCCGTAGGGTGAATGTACAGAAAACGGCAAAATCACTGTGATTACGAGTCCAGGTTCAATCGTTTTTACGAGAACTCAATCCTTAACAGAAATTGAATAATCAGTGTTTGAAATTTCTTTTTATTTTCTATTCATTCGGTTTGTAACTTTGCCGCAGGGTTTGTGGCTGAATAAGTATTTCTCCTCGCATGCTGGATGGGAGTCTTAAGATTTAAAATAAAAGACACGATGCTACAAGTATTCGGAATACATTTTATTAGGAAGAGGTTAATATTTAAACAATGATAAATGTTCAGAACAAAATAATGAAAACTTTTTTTTAACAAACATTCTTTGAGGAATTTTGATTTAATATATATGACAACTCAGTTTTCTCATTTGAATAACACTCCATGATAAAAATTCAGATGAATATTGTGACGAAATATTGAAATTAATATCAAAGAACAGAGCATTTTTTAAAGGCAGGTTCAGAAGAATGTCACTATGTGCTAGCTGACGACATTTCTGCATAATAGTTCCTCAACCTCTTATTCGATGTGGCTCCTAAGCACCTCACGTTCCTTACTTACGCTATTCCCGTAACAATTCAGTTACTTCTCTTTTATTGTATTCATTGTAGTGACTACGCAAGTGCACGTGCATTCTAAGATAAATATCAATCGAAATCTGTTAATGTTTAACAAGTGTAGCATTTTACCCCTTTATCTATATGAATCTTATAAAATGATATTTTCTTTCTTTGGTAGAATATTTCCGTTTAAGCGTAGGTTTGACAATTCACACAAAGTTTTTTAAACAATACGAAAGTAGCGTAGCCCTTACGCATCTGCATTCGATATACAAGCGACGGACAAGTGATGTACAACCGAGTCGATAGGTGTTTGGCGTCTGACTGCTAAATACTTGGGGACGTCTGGCGTCTGGGTGCCCGCCGCGCCGGTTGTCTGGCGCGAGAGACATTCTTCGGCTTCAACAGCTCACATTTCTTCGCGTACTATCCTCACAATGTGCTACTCACAACAAGGAGGCGCACGAGTACACATGCATTTCCAAAATTTAAATTAACCGTACATACAAAAATAAAAAGTCAAGATCTCGACAAGATTTCAGGAAAAGTCAGCTATTAAAACGATAAAGAAAGTGAAAACGGAGAATTTGAGTATGAGTAGGAGTATGACGTTGATTGAGCAGTAATAAATTATTAACTGGCTAAGCAGCGAAACTCTAACATTAAATATTTGAAAAAAAAATCCTTATTAGATATTTCATTGAAGCAGAAATAACATATTATTTCAATGTCTGACAAAACAGTTAAATCTGAAGAGGATTACATATAACCTCTTATTTTTCGACGAGAGGGGCAAAATGGTGTACATTGGCCTAAGTTTATTGGATTCGCTTGCGTGTCCTTTCTCAAAAGGACTCGAAAAGGAAGACTCACTAAAATACTTAGAGATCTGAAATCGTATCATACTCATTTTCACACCCTTACACAAATCTGGGAGACTGATTCTGCCACTGATGATGCGTGTCAATTGATGAGCCGACTGATCTGTCCGCTTACCGACCCCGCGATCTCGGGCGATCTCCCCTGACGTCTTCTGGCCATGGGTGAAAGAGCGGGTCGACCGAGTATGTACCTCAACAGCCGCCGGCTGCTTAAAGGGAAATAAAAACGCGAAACGTTATGCCGTCATTTAGTATATCCTGAGAGGTACCGGGTCCACAATCAGATGATAACGTATTCATATACTATCATACAGCCAGCAAAAATTCGGTTATTGTAATTACTTAAAACTTTTACAATCTCTTGTTTTCTAACGTTCCAGAGATACAAACATTTTCTCTTTAATTTTATTCATTTTCTCTTTTCATTCCCAGTATATGTTTCTGAGTAAGTATTGAATGTCCTGAGCATGAATTGAACCTCCCCCCCCCCCTAACGAGAGTTATAACAGACTAATCTAGCAAAGCACGAAGAAACGATCCTCAATGGTTATCATGTTTCACATAATTCACATAGAATTGTACCACCAACTTCAACAAGACAAGGATGAATGCCCCATACTAACAATGTGTCCTGCTGAATGAACAATTTTATTGCTATTTACGCAATTATTGGAGTGGCAATTGCGGACATAAAATGTGTTTTTGTATTTGTTTTACAATTTTTATTCGTAAAAACTTACAAAAATCGCATTCATATCACACATAAGTGGTGTCACTTGGCGCACCTGGTTCGCGCATAATTTGGCGTGGTCAATGATTGGGCCGCGCAAGCGCTCAGTCTGCCCGAGCGAAATTGTCTGGGACGAGCGGCGGAAGAAATCACCGGCGGCGGCGGCGGCAACTAGTACGAAGGCGAGCGAAGGAGTAGTACGGTCTAGTGAACATCGCTGATGGCACCGTGGAGGTGGGAGCTGTCATGGAAGGAACGGAGACCAATGACGGGGCAAGGGACAGAGTGACGGTGTTCGTGGCAACTTGAGATCTTAAACAGACTATTGATCAGAGGAGACGAGGACTATGGAAGGCCTATTAAGCGATAAACTAACAATTAAATTTAATACAACAATTGGGCATCACGAATAAATTCGTATGGTAGAAGGAAATTAGAATTTCACGAGAATAAACGACGATCCTCAATATACACTATAACTCGTGAAGAAAATCGAGTAAGCAAATAGACCGACCTTAATAATATCGGCTATTCTTCCACATACTCAAAGTGAAATTCCTAATGTACTTCAATCTATATACGTTTCGACACGTTTAAAATGACATATCAGGCAGTTTTCAATTATATTTGTAAACAAAATACAGTTATTTATTTACTTCACGTCTTATTTTATGATGTGACGACGTTTAGGATATCAGGGCATCACTTCCACCCAACCACACGAATTGGGAAGGAGAGATGTTGGGTTCTTTAGACTGTAATTAGTTAATACAAATACATCCTAGTTCACACTGTCACAGAACGTAAATACTAGTTCACAGAATTTCAATACTTTTTAATGCTGTGTAATGTGAGATTATTTTACACGTTTTATATCAAAATCCCTTTTCAATTAACGTCAAAGTATTTTTTATGATTTGTACCAACACAGTCTTCACGATTGTTTCCTTTACCAGACAAGTCTTCATATTACATTCCAAATACACTTAGGTACACATTCTGACATCGCTGTTCGTAAAAATTATGGGAGCATTTCTTTTACAAATTGATGATAATAAGAAGTTCAACTACATTCTATTCGTTCTCAGTCGTCGACTCCTGGTTTTGGTGTTGCCATGTATAAATAAAACAAGGAGACGCCCCCCCCACTCCGCGTTATGAAGACATATTGTAAAGAATGCCCAAAACATAGGATGCAATTCATAGGAACTAAAATTACCAAAATTCCCTATGAGTGTTGATGTTGCGACAAGAAAGACGAAGCGGATCAAGTGGTAGTCGTATAACGTCAACGCAGACACCAGTAATCGGTACCGACCCGCAGAAAGACATGTTTATCCGGTGCAGCTTATGCTACTGACCACTACATCTCGCCACAGGTGCTGCAGCTATTACTCACTGCTATTTTATTTCTCTAGAGTAAACAACAATACCCTGCTGATACGTATCGTTTCCCCTTCTGCATTTCAATTTTCTATGCCCATTGACCTTACAATACCAATAACAATAGAATTCACCTCAATCTTGAATAACACTTCAAATTTTTAAGTTTGTCACTTGATAATAACCAATATTTTTTTATATAACATTTAAACGAATGTACAAAAAGGTTAATAAACTTATTCACATGTTTTTACCCACAACGAAGCATTAAAACTAGTTTCAAAACTCGTCACTTAGCCATAATCCAAATATATTAAATTTTATCAATTCCTATGATAACGATTATTATTATTTTAAATATTCTGTAATGTGAACAAAATCAATATAATATCGTTGACACCAAGAATATACTAATTGAGCATCGAAAAAGATAATCGTATATCTGAAATATACAAAATAGACAATTGTTAAATAATTACATCCATTAACAACCATAAGTATTCCAGTTTCCGTTCAAGTAGCACAAAATACCAATCGCACTACCTTTGTGTAAATATTTGAACTATTGATTGGACTGACTGAAGGGAAAAAAATTAAATTTTCGTTAAAAACAATAAATTAAAATGAACATAGTATGAATCTTCGGCTATATGTGTTGGCCTATACTATTTCATACAGGAAAAAAAAGAAACATGCTTTCATTAATTTTGACCCAAAAGGCCCCCGTCAAAAAAAAAATTACATAAAATTTTCTTTCTATATAATTTTTAAATAAATGAACCAAAATTAATTATCTTTCTTGGTTAAGAACGTAGCACTAAGCTGTCCATCGCCATTTACTACATATATCACAAAAATAATAATTACTAAATTACAAAGAATACAATTAAACGTAAAATTTATAACTCCATCAATCAACCATTAATTAAGACTTCTTACGTAAACACGGTCATAATCCTCTAACTGGATGAAGTTATCGACTCACACACAACCCAGAAAAAAACTGAAGACCCCACAAATTGTCATTAACTGACTTGAACAGCGCAGTGGATTCAAAGCAAACACGTGGATCCATATGCAGCCTCGAGGCGAGAGGACGGAACGGCGAGCCGTGCGGCATTCCAGGAGACGCGGGCAGTCAAGTACCAATTAGAGGTGCAGGGACGTATGCTAATGGCATCGGCGGCCGCAACGGTAACCGGGATACGGCGCGATGATCAATTGGGAAAGCGCCCGCGCGCGTTAATGACGCGTTTGTTTACGCTCCGCTCTCCTCCAGTGCCTTTTGTGTGGCGTTGCGATGAGGCGCCCATCAAGAGGACTCGTAGCTGCACTCCAGTCACTCCTCGTATGTTCCCCGTGTTTCGCTTCCCCACATTAGTCAAGCGAAACTACAGCTCGGGAAGACAAGCAACCCGCGATATACTCCAATATCTTCATTTTCGTTGTTAAACTATGATTAATAGGTAACAGAATTCTTTGCAAACCTTCATGGATGTCAATAGTATGTTTTAAAATATTTGATAAATATTTCATGAACGATATTCAGCTGTAATTTACTTTTTCCACCATGTGTTTATTAGACATCTCTTCTCCGCAACAGTGATGCCTTAGGAGTCCAAACACAAATTTTTAAAGTAAACCCATACACTAATCAAATTTGTCGCCGATAGTTCGTGAATTGTTTAATATTTCCGGGCATTTTATGTTCCAGCAAGTCGTAAGAGAGGTTCGTTAGACATTTATTTCACAATGTTCTTGGTTCACAATGTTCTTGGTTACAGTATGTTTTCCAGAGATTATATGACCAATGAATTGCATATTCGCGAAATTTAATATTTCCAAGATTTGGCATTCATTTTCTAAAAGCATGAATTACATCAAAATAAACATTTAACATTACAATGTTTATAGAATAAAAGAAAAGTGTCAAATTGGGAAAAAGGCATATCACATGCATTATAATACTATAACTTGCCTCAACCGATAAATCTCGAAAATTATACAGAATGCTAAGTGAAAGTTTTTAACGCTTTACTTTTACCCTGTTAGATGTTATGCTCGTCTTCGGAATCGAAATTAACACAGAACTAACAATACGTCATACAAAATCTTTGCATAGGGCAAAGTACAAGTCTCTCGACATCGCCACCATTCTCAGTGTAATCACGACGAAGGACGACGATTTTCTCCCATCTGCATCGCTGTTTCCAAATAGAACAAGGCGAAGGAAGAGAGGCCGATCCGTAGGCTGTACTGTCCGAAGCTTCAAATACAAAAGAAACCTCTTACCGGACAATGTGCCGCGTCATGGCGGCGGGATGAAAAATCCAGATGGATGGAAGAAAGGACGAATGGCCCCGCTTCTCACATCGCCATGACCCCATACCCTTTCCCCCTTCTCGCAACGAACCCGCACCCTTCTTCCCTAGTCAGGTCAAATCGCAAAAGCATTTGATAGCCCTAATAGTGAAGTTATTTCTATAAAAATGTTTTAATGCAAAATAATAAATTAAGAAATATATAAATTACAACCAAAAGGGCGAATAAAAACTTATTATATTTAAAATTATTATATTAGCTTAAACAATTGTACGTTTCGAAATTACTTTTGATTGCCTTATGCATTAATATTGAAAATAACTTTTATAGATGAATCTTTTATCACGATTTTTAAGAGGATCATACCTGAGTAACAAATAGTGCAAAATGCAAAAACCATTCTTGATGCCTTTATTTCCTATGTACATAATGTCATTTTGTATATTCTATTTATTTTTTCACAAAAATCAATACAATATACTTTCTCCTTATAAAACTATCAGCAACTATCAGTCACCTGGGTTTGTAAAATGCAGGATCTTGGCACAAGGAAGATAAAATAAAACTTTATCATTTTCATTGATTGTTTTGGTCTCTAGTGAATGTTATCACTAACATGATTCTATGTTATAAAATAATTGCGCGTAACGTATTAACGTACTACATGATAGCAGAAAATGTACTCTAATATGTATAGGTGCCAGTAAATTAGAGGACAAAAAAAGTTTTATAAAATGAGATGACAGGGAACCAAACGAGGCAATCAAATCGAATTCAAAAAATAAAAGATAAAAATATTTGTACGTTTGATTCGCTACACCATTGGAATTAACTGAGCGCAATTTAAATTCACAATACGTGAGTGACGAAGCACATTCACAGAATAACTTTCCCAGAACAATTTTATGACAGTAATTTTAATCAGAGCAGGAATTTACGTTTATGGGACAGCGACACCGTCAAATATTATGGTATCACACAACGTTACAATTCCAAATTACATTAATTGATCACATACAATAACGGAATTTTTTACTCTTCTTAAACGAATGAAGGTAATTCAGTGTAGGCGAAATTGAAGGCAAGACCCTCCACAATTAGCACCCAGACAAAGGCCAACACTTAGCAACCTGTTAGTCTTGTGTGGTACTCTCGAACCCCTCCGCGACGAGTAATTGATTTTAGATTAGAGCCGAATACACAACGGCTGCCCCCAAGGATCGCCGCGGGGCTACACGGTCCCCCTCTCTACCCTCCGTCCCTCATCATCCAACCGGACAAATTTCTGAGATCCGACGGGTGCTGAATAATAAGCGTAAGCCGCTTGTGGTCACTCAACCGCTCCCGCTCGTTTACCGGCCCCTCTCTCTCTCTCTCTTTCTGTCCATACGACAGCCAACAACTGCACTCGTATAGTACACGCCCGCTCCATTAGAAACTGATTACCAGCTTGCTGAGAAATGCAAATAAATATTTATTCCAATCTAGTCCCGAGGGAAGAAACAGGCGGGAGGTGACGCTGAGAAGATGGATCTCTCGCGCAAATACAGGTATGCGATAAAGTGTTACATCGCTTAAGTGATTGCTGTGATTTCAAATATGTATTAAGTAGTTAAAAGATTTTAGGGTGGTATTTTCTTAGGCGGCAAACGGAACCTTTGCATGTCCAACAGGAGGTACAGTCCTCAAGAAAATAAAATATTTGAACTCCGGAAAGAACATAATAAAATAATAATTAGCCCATTAATATAACGTGTGTAACTCATAAAGCGATAACATCACAATTTAACTAACAGAAGAGCAACAGTAACACGAAACGGTATTTTAATAAATAACATTTCTCAATGCATCAGACGTTTTTTGGCTAATTTGAAGTGACAAATACAGATACGAGGTCAGGAGGGGTTCTAAGAGCTTCCGAGCCACCCATAATCGAAATGTTTGATAAATTGTAATGAGAGATCCATATTTGTAAAAAAAATATTGTTAATTTGAAGTTTAAGTTAAACAATGGTGCGAATTTGAAACATTTCAATGACTAGCAACTTTTAATACATTTTGGCGAGAAATCTGGGCACCCCACAAAACATATTTCTCGCTACGGACCTGATCAAAAAAATAAAAAACAAAAAAAGAAGAAAAACTTAACCCAAAAACTCTAGGAAAACACTTGAAAATTTACTAACAATTTTTAGGTACAAAGTGTTTAACTGCTTCGTAAATGGTATTAAACGGGCAGAAGTTACCAAAATATACAATATACTATTAAGTGATATATTAACACACATATAAATTGTTATCAGTTGGCAAATTAAATGTTGAACGTTATCTTTGCAAAATACTTTCTTCACAGTGACGAATAACGTAACTGTTTAAATGAAAGTAAACTTCTTTCACTTCGTATTAATGCGGTTGCAATTTACCTGAGTAATACTACAACTTCTAGCCCGTATAAGATTCCGATTGAATGTACTAACAGCACAAGAGTTCACGTCCCATTCTCTGTGCACGTCACTCAAACCCCGGCGCGCACACGCAGTTCCGGCCGACTCCCACGACGCGGCCGCGGGGTGTGTGTTTGGGAGGTCGGGCGTTCGGCGCTCGGGCTTTGGGGACCGCCTTCTACTCCGCTTGAACGGCCTGCTCGGAATGCGCTGAGTTAAGGCTTGATTGACATGTCAACGCGCCAGGGGTCAGCAGGGCTGCGGTCGTGCCCGAGCTAATAAGCTGTTGTCATTCCTCAAATGCCGACCACGCTGCCGCAGCGCACGGGCGGTAAGAAGAGACGCGGGGGAGACTGGGCTGCAGCGGCGGCGGCAGACATCACATGTGACGAGAGGCGAAAAGTGATAACAGAAAGGATGGTACATCCCAGTGTCTGAGGTAATGAAGGGGAATATGGCCACCGGGAAGAGGGAACAGCTGAGCAAAGGTTAAACATCGGAGGTCAAATTATTATTCTCGTGGAGAGATGACATTTCTTCATGAATGCACCTCTGATAAGCAACCAGGAACCAGCATCCCTCAACTAGCTCCAGTTCATTTTCGTATATTACTTTCACTACGTACTTACTTTACATCGCTAAAATCAATAGAATCATCAATTATATACTGTATTAAAGAATTCTAGAATATAAAAAACTGAATTTAATATTTTGATAGTGAATAATGTTCTGCTTTTGTATATTATCATAATCATGTTTCGTTCATCATGTTTTTTAATTAGCTGTATAGTCTTTAATTAAAGGAAGAAAAAATGCATTATCTGATAAAAGACTTATTTTCTTACGTCCGGTATGACCGAGCGAAAAGGAATAGACTATACTTCAATTTGACTAAGAAACAATAGAAAAGAAGGTCAAAATACACGTTTTTCTCACATATTATTTGATACATCATCAACTATTTTGAAAATTTATGTTGCAGTTTGACATGGTGTCATTATTCCGTGTTATCATGCGTACCTAATTCTTGAAGCTATTCCCTTTCTTACAGAAATCTCTTAAATTGTGGTGAACCTCTCCGCCAGGTAACAGATTAATGTTATGTTGAATGAAAATGGGAGATGGGACCGAGATTAGAACTCCCGAGTTCGATCCCGTCTCCCATTTTCATTCAACATAACATAATTATTCCCTTTACCTGAAGTTGTTTTTGTGTTTATGAGCATATTTCGACAGTGCGGAAACAGTTCATTATGTACAAAAAAATTACGTAAGAGATGAAATACAGCAAATATTGGGTATTTAGCAAACGTCTTCATGTAAGGCCAAGGATAGGGGAATGAATTTGAACCCTGCTTGGTTGGAAATTGTGGATGGAAAGAACATTCACTGTCAGAACAGTGTATTAACTTATTCAACTTGCCAAGCCTGACAGAAGAGCCTCGAGCCAAGTCTAAGAAGTTGATCATAGACGACTTCTCACATTCCCATATCGTCAATGCTGCAAATACTGGACGCTGTCCTTATAGAGAGGCCTAATTAACTCCAAAACCATATATGTTTGCCTGAGCAAAAGAGGTTCAAGAACAATATGAGCCCTCTATTTCTCGTATCAGAAAATCTCAAAAATTAAATCATATTTTAAAAAATCATATAGGATGGAAATAGAATATTTTCTCTGTATGTGTTCCGTCTACTAACGTTAAACTGTAATGACTCTAGTTACCAAATCTCATTATTTGACAGGAAAAAAAAAGTATGACATTCATGCTCATACAAATCAATGTCAAAGTTTGTGAAAAATTTGAACAGATCGTTTATTTCCATGAGCAACTAGAACGGAGAACTCAGTTGTCAATATTTCGAATCTTTATTTCTCGTCTATTACAAATTAATTTTTCTGTTAGGTGTTTCACGATAAACATAAAATGTCGGCAAATTTCTCAAAAATCGAATGTCCCTTTTCTAACACAATAATATGATACAAAACGAACGTGAGGAAACCGCTTTTTGATCATGTTTTTTCTTATTCAATCTGGCATTAATAACTAAGATTGAGGTAAAATCAAATATTATCTCTTTGTTCAACAGTGATGAAATATGGTCCAGTAATGTCACGATGACATTCCCATCCGGTTACCTGCTCTTTCAAATCCAATATCTTCCATTCATTTTGATATAATAACAACAATAACAATCCATTTAGTCTTATTAGTAAGACTGGTAAAGGTTTTAATGTTAATGCTATAGCATTTTTGAAACATTGACAGAGTCGACACGCGCAGAGCATCTGAGTTGCGGTTTTGTTTTTACAACTATACGTGTTTTAATACTTAATGGAAATAGACATATTGGTTTCTCTTGCATGATGTCATTACGATGGTAAAATATGATTAATTATGTTGTTAATTTTCGACAATTCTTTATTTATATTAAATATTAAGTGTATCAACGCCTCGCACTACCTTGGGTCCTTAGGCCCGGGTCGTTTGGACTACAGGTCCGGTACGACGTGCACTGTGCACACACACATTACAAAATGAAAAATTTCGTACCACCGTCTTTTTTGGGACAAATAGGTGATTCGCATATTTATAACTAAAAGGTTCTCAACATTTAAAAGCTTCGTGATCCTTGAAACCTTGTAATAAAATCTGTCGAGTAGAATAAAATTTAATATGAGAGAACAGACCGATTTTGCATTTTACGATAAGAGTTCTGTTAGTAAGAATATTTCTAACAAGAATGTTATTTTCTCATCGAGTTAGTAAATATTGTATAATATATAGTAAATTATATCGGACATATATTGGATAAGACTTAGTTTGAAGCATTTAATTGTACTGCACTGGCAATAAATTCTGAAAAAAGCAATTTTGTAATCACTGATATTCGGTGAAACTTAAACAGATTACTCTTGCATATATGAAATCATAAAGCACACAATCAAGGTGCTCTGACCGGGGCGTCAACATGCATCTTCGTGAGCCGTTACGGTGTCCCTCAAGGGTAGCTGAGCAGCCGAGCAGCCAGACGGCGGGGGTCCACGAGACCTCGACGACCGTAAAGCCGTGAAATCTCGCATCGCGATCGCCCTTCCAGTTTCCTCATTCCGGGATCGAGAAGAAAATGACGGCAACGGAGGAGTCGACAGGCGGGGATGAGGAGAGTGAGTTCGGCTGCGTCATTTTCTCCAGCAGTCATTCAATAATGCGAGAAGGTATACACATGTGCCGAAAAGAACTAAAGTGTATCATGCCTAAGCATCATTGCATCAGGAATCAACCTTTCTTCACTATTCAATGATGAGGAAAGATTTAAAGGTAATTATTAGAAACTGGATTTATTAAGCGTAGGTGAAGAAACTCAATCGGCAGTATTTTTAAACCTGATTCCATAACTTTTTTTTTAATTGTTAGTATTATTCTCAATATTATTCAAATACTATCCACTCTATTTAAAGTCCAAGTTTGAACAATTCGCCCAATTACTGAAGATTACGACGGACAATCAACAGTCAAACGTCTAACAATCCACTTCTAAAAGTCTGGATTTAAATTGAATGAACCTAAAAAGAGCAGAGAATTAAGCGATTTGAATCTTGACACTGCTAGAATCAATACCCCCAAAGTTCACAAGGCCGTTCACAAACGCGTGTCTAGGACCGGAGGTGTCACCTGATGGTGCGATACAACTCAACGGCTGGAACGCAAGGGAACCAACACGGCGGGAGGGCGTACGACGACGACGCCGATCTGTCGACGCTGTGACCGCCCGCTCGTCCTTCCGGCACGACCCGTGACCCTTTCGTGGTGGTTGGCGGGTGGGGGCAGCAAAAGGATAGAGGCGGGGGCGGCGCCTGCCGCAAACTGGAGCGCGCGGGGCGTGACTTGACGTCTCGGGGGCACGCCACTCCGCTCGTCGGGATTCACGCCTTCCCTCGTCTCACCGCATCGCCGCGCCGCTGCCGTCGGCGAAGGCGTTAAAATCCTCGCCCGGCCGCGACGGTAATGCGATGCACAGTTCCCACTGCGCAGCACGGGCGGGCGTCGCCGGAGAAGAGACAAGAGAGAAGGAACGCGTTTTGCCTTATATATGGGTGAAGGAATGGAAACTTATAGAAACATGGGAAGCTTTTTCCAGTTACTTTAAGAAAGGATGAACAAAGAAGAAATAGGTTTATAAGCAAAATCGTTAATTCTTGAATGCTCGTCTTCCCCACCTACTCGAAATGCGTCATTTCAGAATGTAATTTCGAACTCTAATTCGTCGTTAATCCATCAAGAAACGGTAAATTAACAATATCTTATACAGGTAAAATAATTCTAACGCGACAAAAAACCGGGCTGAGGATAGTTAAAGACGAAAGAGACATTTGGGCACAATTTGAGATAAAAAGCTAAAATCATCATTTTCATTTTTTAACTTCAATTGTGCAAAAAATATGTTCCAGCAAACACTTGATGGACTTCAGCAGTAGCGTACGCAGAATTTTTTTTCGGGGGTGGAGGCTCAATCCTTAGCCGTACATTATATATTTTTCATATTCAATATTAATTTTATATATATATANGTTTATAGAAAATGAAAACATAAATTTCTTTTGGGACTAACTTAGGTGAAAACGAAACCTCTTCTGATCTGAGAGTGATTTATCTGTTAATATTTTCTAAAACAAAAGCAAAGCGACATTCGTCGTTTTGTAAATAAAAAGCAGTATAGTACATAAAATATAAAACATGAAAGTTTAGCTCACGTATTAGATGTAAAAACTTTCGGCATACAAGGGAAGCCGATGACACCAGGGAGTGCGTGTGTTAACTATCGCACCGACTGCCTCGAATCACAACTGAAAGAAGACTATTCTGAAACGAAGAGAATCTTATCCATGGCGTTTCCGGATGACCAGAGCCCTGTCCTCTTGTCGTGTGTCATCAGCTTCCATTGCTATATTTTAACGCTTAGCATTTGCAACTGTCACGTCGTCGGTGTTGGTACTCCTCAGCAGGGTTGGACATGTGTAATGTTAGAAGGTTGCATGGTTAACAGCAGGTTTCAAGTGGTATCCGAGGGACGGTGAGGATTGACCACAACCGGGGGCGGTGGCTGGTAGGGTGCTCGTCGGCTAGGCGGCATGTGATGTGTCCGGCAGAACGAAAAGAGAGAACATGTGCGTTCCTGATCGCCAATGTCAGAAAAGGCAGTGGCAGTGGAAAGCACAAGTGTTGGCAGCATTGAGTGATGCGAGGTTCGGGCGATAAAAAACAGACGTCACCGCGTGCTAGGTTTTACCAGAAATAATATATCTTGTTATGAACTATTTATTTTATTAACATCCGCTTCAAATTCAGATGAAATGTACTATTTTCTTATTATAAATGGGAGCTAGAGCTTAAGTAAAGCAAGGAATTGTATATTATATTTTTGCTTTGGGGTGGGGGGCTCGAGCCCCCTGAGCACCCCCCTGCGTACGCCCCTGGACTTCAGTCATAAGAGAATGGGAATAGAGATGAAGCTGAAATTAGTATTATTCCAAACAATAATTACCATTGGCGCCTGTAGAAGAATGCAAGGAGTGAATGTGCCCTCCGACATGTGAGTTATTTCTAAAATGCTTAAGAAAAGAAAAACGGAAAATTCACCATTTTTAAAATTTATGTTTATTTTATTAAATGATGTTTTTGGCATCTCATAAAAGTATTTATAAATCAAATCATTGTACTTGATTTAAGTATTTGTGGCAACAATTTATTAGTATAAAAATAAGTGGAGCAGGAAATCTTACAATCAAAAGATCTGCCGGTGTCCTTGATAATTCCCCGCAGAACCCTGAATATCAGAAACGTTAAGCTCATGAGTGTCCGGTCATGTCTGCAATAAATAAAAAGTAGGCATTAAATTTAGATTCAAGTTAATTGGTTATCCTACGGATACATATAAAAACTTTATACCTGAGAAGTATAATTCTCCAAAAGGTAATCTTTTTTTATTCATCCTCGATTCAAATTAATGTCTTAAATAACGAAACATAGATGATGAATACGCCTAACAATCAAATAACTCCGCAATTATGCCTGATAAAGATGAATGTACAAACCCCATTAATAAAATGCCATACGCACTAAAGCCTCTGATATCACAACTACTTCATGGAATCTTTATACCCAAAATTTCATGAAGTATTGATAACTTTGTAATTAGGACACCAGAAACAACTTCCTCTCGATTAATTTAAGAATTACAAAAGAAGCAAATAATAGAGAAATATAGGAAGACAAACCTAATAAAATGAAATATTCTATTAAGTAATTTACATTTATGAATAGTCCATTTGTCTTAAAATTTAAACATAACGCTTCTCGGCTGAAACCACATTATTACTATCGAAATAAAAAAAATACAGAGTACACATCATGACATAATTGTTTAATGAAATAGACATTAATTAAACAAAGAACTAACCTTATGCAAAACTCATCATTTCGACCGAAAATATATTCATAAAAATTCCTACTCTAATAAATAGGTAACACTTCCAGAAAAGAGCGGGGCCCGAGGGATAAAAGATATTCGCGTCTCCACTTCAGTCTACAGCTTCCCACGCTCTATACCCCAGCATTACGTAAGTCCATTATTTACGGACTGAATAACATCCTCGAGGGCATTTTTAACATGCAACACTTAACAGATCCACATGAACCGGCACGCACATGATCACAAAGCCACGTCGATTGATGGAAACCACAGCAAATCCCCATGGCCAACCTCAAGAAAGAAATCTCAATTGTCGATGCGAACTGAAGCTCGCTCAGACTAAGGTTGCTGCGAGGGATTCGACTGCATCGATCAAACGATGACGACTACCATCATGATGCACAAAACTGTGATCACATCGATGATCACGATGAGGATTGAAAGCGGCGGAGGGGTCGCGGGAGGATGGCGCTCACCGGTAGCCCGGTGGTCGAATGGACCGCGGCCAGCCAACGCGCATGCATAAACATGGGGGGATCCCCGGGAGCGCGCGCGGGCGGCGACGGTGGCGCAGCGGAGCGGAGGAAGAGAGGAAGCCGGGCGGGAACTCTCGCTCTCGGAATCTGCGGGAACAGCGCGCGGAATGTTAATTCGGGAGCTAACGGGCGCGATTGGGGTTACCGCCGCCCCCGCCTCGCGCGCTGCTCTCACGTCTGCGAGGCGGTGGAGGCGGGGCCGCTCGAAATTCGACAGGATCTTTACGCATGCGTTCAAGCAACGCATGTCGCGCCATCCCCACTGCCAGGGCTTAATTGCCATCGGTGCAGACGCCACGTGCGAACTACTCGGTATTCCATACGTTGTGGTATCCATCTTTCGGCAGACTCTACTCATGTTTATGTTATTATATAGTGTTCAAATCGAAACATCACTGAGATGAAGTTGAAGTGAAACAAACGCTTCTCCTGAACTAGTTTGCATATTTTTAATATATATCAAGCATATTTTTGTAATAAATCTCGTCTTTGGTACAGAAACGAAAAATACATATAATTTTGGCCATTAACATAGATTTTTGTATATTTTCAACAATACTTCGCAAACAGAGTGGCCACGTTTAGCTTAAAAACTATTAAGAAACATTTGAATTCGTCCGATTCGGGATTGGATGTGGAAATTGTTACCCGACACCGAATATTCCATGTTTTTCGCATACAACAGAATTTTCAGTCACTAGGCACAGTGAATGCAGTTTACCAACTTTTCTCTCGTGGCCTTGTCTCTAGATAGACTGAGTATAATTATTTGTGACTGGAGTCATAGAAAGTACGTGTATTGGTACACAATACTTCCTACCCAGAGTGTTTTAACACAGAAAATTATATAATGCAACATTAACAACATTCAACATCATGAATAATGCAAATTCGGATAAGAATTTGTACCGGCGACAAGACCAGGTTCGCAAAACTCACGGTCGCATCCTAGCGCCGACCTTACATTAATATTTAGTGAGGGGACCTATTACTTCGATGTTTTCATTAACGCAAGTTTTCTTATCCCCCCTCCCTCTGACTCTCTTCATGACCATAACAGGCCAGTATTACACGATCATAATTCTATGACGTAGAACCATTATCAAAACACTCTGATGTATTCTTGTGACCGTGTAATAGAATTCTTGATCATGTTATCTACGACACGCGTCCTCGTCGAGAGAATCTTTGATGACAGATCTATGACGACATAATAAATTTAATAATAAATTTATTGTCAAAAAACAGTACAAACTGCGTATGACCACGTGGAGGACAATAAACTAATTCACTCTCCGGAAGCAAGCAAGGGACCATCCCGTCAATTCCGATCAAGGGTCCTAAGACAGAGGCGGATTCAAAAATTTCAGCAACAGTTCGTAGATAAGATAAAAAGTTAGCTGAGAGTTATAATACTAATAGAATGTCAATATGTTTGTAATTTTACGCAAAAAATTACATGTACAAGTTATTATCGAATTATAGATTATTCTGAGTATAGTGTTTAAAAATCATAAGAGTTGAAAAAAAAAACACTAAATTGACGATTTATTGTTACAATAAACATGCCCCTAGACAAAGCCTAGAAAACCTGCATAATACATCCGCCTCTACCCGAAGGAAAAACGGAGAAAAACCCGGGCCAGGACATAGAAATGTGATCCTTAACCAATCATAATAAATAAAATACATTAATAACCCTTACATTCAAATAACGCAGTATAAACATTATATGACAAACATAATTTATTGCAAGTTTTTTAATTGACGTAATATTCTTCCCTCAAAATTACCTCCTCTTTGCTTTCCTTCAGCAAAGTTATTGATAACTCTTTTCTTTTCATTTTTTTTTTTTTTTTTTAATGTTTTATGGCGAGGTCCAGTCCATTTTACCCGCTCTTTCACCTAACCGTGACTTGGGTTAGGGAATTGGGAAAGACAAATGTTGGGTTGCCAGGGAACTTACTGTATCGAACCGACGTTAGCCTGGAGTAGGTGAGGGAAACCCCAGTTGAAAACCTCCCCTAGTTTGGCCGAATAGGATATGTACGCACGCTCTACCGCTCAGCGCGATCGTGGAAGCAAAGACGCTACCACTAGACCCTCGCTGTCGGTGAAATAGTAATTTTTNTCTTTTCATTTGATGTATTGACATTTTTTAAAGAAACCTATCTCCAACTGCATCAATCCAGGGTGCTTCTAGTGAATATTTACTCAATTACTTCTTCTAAGTTCGGGCTACAAAGATCAATCGAGGGTAAAAACTGCGAATCCTTTCGAGCCTCATTGATTCATTGTAATACGCCTGTAGTGTTTTGTTAACAGTAGTTCATAAAATGAGCGCTCCATTCAGGCAGTAGAGCTTGAGACTGAGGGGGTGGAGGTTCGGACACTGATCTGATGACATTAAGTCGGCGCCAGTGCAAGATCATCGTAACACTAACTGCTAAGAAGTCTTTCGCCACAACTGTCGCCATTTTCTTCAGTTTCGATAAGCGCATTAAGGCCTGAGTGTTGTAGTTAACGCCTGAGTCTTCGGTGATATATCTAACCAATTGTTTAAACTTTGGATCGTCGATAGAGAAGAAAATCAATCATTGAGGAAAAGTTCCAAGTGGAAGGAGAAATGGTATTCGAAAAGAACTTCCAAGCTTCCGCTTGTAAGTTGCGGAAAAATAATTGAAATAACATCCCGTCTCTTCTAGACTGTTTCGCACAATTTCACCAAATTTAATCAAATTTACAGAGGTATTACATTGAAGTAATTATTTTCAGAAACATAAATTTTATCTGCATGTACACTATTATAACACCTTATCACAATAATTCCCCTATTTTAAAGTTCAAATAGTTAAGGCATTTCGTTAATACTACATATTTAATCAATCATAACACACACCGATTACGAATATATTCTTTAAAAAAAGGTCTCTAATGAAAAGTCAATCGATAGCACAACTTACCCAAACACTCTTCCAAACATCTACAAACTTCATTGTCAAAAAACTTCGCCATCCACGCATTCCTCGCAAACGAATTTTTACCCCGAACAGAGCAACGTAATGCCATACAAGTTTATCGTAACTCTTTCAATTAATTAAGCGTGCGAGAAGGTAAGTCGAGGTTGAATGGATTTAGATTGGGCAGAGAATAAACCTTCGTAAGTGCCGAGCTATCTGCAACGTACGCCGTAAGCTTTGCTCACCTCGACATCTCTAACGGCTTCGTTGCACTGGGTGACCGACCGCCTCGCAACCCATTAGGATCAATTTCCCACGATCCGGAGCGCGGCGCTTGCACCCGCCCCATGAGAATTGGGACGTTTGAGTTCAGGACCGCAAATTAAACCATTGTTTCAGATTTGGAGGACAGTACGTACAACAAGTGTAATTCAGGAAAACGTTGCATAAAACTTGATAACGATCAACGTCTCTTTACTTCATTATCACATCCTCACGAAACCGGTACATGACAACATCAAAACTCGTTTCGATCAACAAGAGCTTCCGCGACCGGAGTCAGTCAGAGTCGTACAGACGTAAGTCGATGTCGTACGCAACTCTACGGGGAGGATATAACCAAGAAATCTAGAGTATTCTCTAATATGAAGGATAAAAAAGTGAGACATTTATGTCAGGATGAATACGACAGCGACTTATGTCTGTTCGAATATGTCATTGCCCTGAAGAAAACCACCGCAAGATGGCCGAAATGTTATGTATAGCACAAGGCGAAATAAATGTATTCTGCTCTCCAGAACCCAAACGTCTCACATGTCGATCGACGTACCTGACAAATACACAAGGGATCGCGAACGTTTAGTTTAATAACATCTAAGTTCTGAGGTGGCAGAGGAGTTTTGTTAAACCGAGCATATGGAAAAGATTCGAGGTGAAGGTCGGGGAGGATTCATCGCGGATAATGAAATACCAGGTACAGATAACACTGAACGAGGGGGTTAATGTATTTATAAATATCATGTGTTCTTTCAATGCCGATGAAATACGAACACTCACTACAGAAACATCGAGTTTAGTTCAGTGCTATCAAGTTCAATATACCCGAGAGCGAGCAAAGGAAAATCAACAAATATCTCCTTCTTGATCACGTATTTCGTTTCAGTGCAGCATTTGATACGATCATGGCTGATATTCTACAAGTATTTCATTCCAACTCACCCGCTTCTACAGTCATTCGACATATTCACAATCAATATTTGAATTACACATCGAATGGTTCTTTTCCTTCATGAACATTTATACCATACAAAAAAACTAACTCCATCAGTTCAACTATCCCGTAATTTCTTTAACTATTGTACCCTGACAGTTACCTAACCTGCCCTCCGATAAAAATTACAATCTCCTTTCCTCAAAATCAACATTGCGGAGGGATACGTTCCAAAGACATCGTGACCTTAATGCAAGAAACTGGGTAGATAAGAGGATCAAGCTCAACCCTATATTAGCAAGAGGGCGTAAGAGTAGAATGCGTCAGTCGTGTCATTCATTTACATACAGGAAAAGAAATCATTTTATACACCGAAAACGTGGGGTAATTTTATTTCACTGAGTTTTAAATGAGATCGGTATAACACTTATCCATTTGAAAAATTAAGAAATCTGTATTAGCATAAATCTGTAGAAAAGTTTTTAACAAGAATTCTCATCAGTTATAAGATAATAAGTGGAAATACTTTAACGATTATTTCCTTGATTATTTCAAACATAAAATATATCTCATCCCTTCTTCCGAAAATGAATATGTAATTCCTTCGATCAAACCTTTTCGTGTATACGAATTAACATATTTTATGATAAACTACAGGACTACGGCTAAATTTAAACCAATGACACGATCACAATTAATTTTAAAAACATACATAGCACTTCGAGAAATGACGCCTCTATTAAGCAATAGATAGACGTAGACAGTCTTCTATCTCCTCTAACCAGAACGTTAATACTCAAGAGTTGTCACAAAAAATACATTCCACACAAAAAATTAAATTTTATTTTTCCACAGAACTTAATTAGCCGTAAACGAATAATATATGTTTAAATTAAGGCTTTGATAAAAGTATATTCAAATGAGTCCTTAATAATCCTGGCGATAATTTTTGCAAACATTATTATTTATTAATTTATTCGTTTCGCTGATACACTAGAAAATGGAGAACTATGAATGAAAGATTATACCTTAAAAACTACCAGCTACTAACGATTTCGAATATTACACATGTAGCAATCCGTATACCAGTAAATTTTTCCAACTACAGACAAAATAAATTCTAACAATCATGGCTGTTATCGCGTTTCTTAAATTTTCGAATTAAGTAATGTAGAAATTTTACTTTACTTTACTTTTTTGTAGCATTGTCAAAACAAACAGTATATCATATGTCACTCTATTTTTTAATTGTCATACTCTATGTGCTCTTAACAAAGAAAAACTTAGGGAAAAAGGAAAGAATCCGGAGCTTTCACCGAGAACGCGTAGGGTTTAATTTATAGCAACGAGAAACGAATACATTTTACCAACAACAATGACAACGAGGCATGTAAAAGTAAACATAAATAAATACAAAGGTTGACGCAATAAGCGACGCGCGAATGAATTATGAACGAGCTCAGTGTGACACCCACTAACAAGAGCCAACGTCGCTTCCATTCTCGTCTCCTCCACTGTTGTCACCTAGGTCATATAATTGTTGACGCATCGCCACCCAGAGAATGGAAAACTAGACAATATTCCATTTCCACACGTATTATAACGAATGATTCTTCCATATAATAATACGCCAAGCTTCAAAATTTTCGATAGTTTTACACTAATGCTGAGAAGAGAATTACAACCGCAAAAGATTTCAGAATATAAAAACATACATCGAATTTTGATTGAGAAAGGTTTCATACATCACACACATTTTAAGCAAATATTCAGTTCCCTCAGTACAGAAAGAATCTGCATATCTAGGCTTACTTATCTTGTCAAGTACTTCGCCTGTCTAAGACAATACGCAGGACTTGTTCTAGGGTTATCGTAATCACACAATACACATACACGATGTTCGTACGTTTATATCATCAACTTCGTATAGGAGTTGAATGACAACCATGAATGTATGGAGCTCCACGAATCTGGGTCCTCCCTGCAGAATTATGATGAACGTACCCATGTATGTACCATGAGTACCAAGGTGCACAAACGTTGGTTCCTTGCATTCATCATTAAGGACCCCAAAACCTGGAATGATAGTTTGGAGTGCCATTTATTTACATCCCTGTACCTTCTTGAGTTTATTCGGAGGCCTCCAGTTCTGGAGTCGTATCACCTACCAATGTAGTCAGTTCTGAGGAGAGCTGCAACATGGCAGCCGAAATCTTAAGCCACAGCAACAAAACGCGACACTAACCAGACAGCCTAGCACCACCTGGTCACTACTGCTCGCATAGTCATTAATTTGGACCGTTGGAGTTACAGTTATTACCTATTAAAGCTAGTGGTTGTGAGCTATCTTCTAGGCCACCTTTCAACAGATCAATGTACGATCTCAAGTTCCGCGTGCTTCTTCATTTTCATCAATGTTCCCCTCACCCTCACCACAGATGTCAGTTGCAGGGAGACTCGCTAGCCACTATGATCGATAAACTCAGGCACATACTTTAAGCCACATTGTCGAACTAATTCGACTTACGTTGGTCAAGTGGGTTTGACGTGCACTCACGTTCAAATAAACTTGTCGTTTGAAACCGCTACGTTTCGCAAAGGATGTCGATATATTTTCGTAAGAGTACATTCCTGGGTACCTTATTCGTTACTGAACTCCGAGTGAATATTATCTTTACCACGGTGTTTGCATGAGAGGAGAAATACAGAAATTGAAGAAAAAATCGACATGGTTAAAACACTGGTTACTGAAAAGCGATCAATACAGTAACAGTACAGTCCTGATTCTACTAAGATGTCAGCTGCAAGACTGGTACATCTATTCAAAAGGAGGAACATATTTTCTTTATGTTGCACTGACTAGGTTCAAGAAAAATCTGTAAATTGAAATTCTAGTAATAGAAATATAAAAAAATGATAACGATTATAGAAAGGACGGGGAAACAACGATCAAACCTATTGGTCAAATTTGGATTGACGAGTCTGTTTGACATAAATTTGATCGTGTATGAGAGATGTTCGTGAGCTTGATGAGTTTCACAGTTTTGCGACAGTTCAAGAATCGTACATACAGAGTGGTGGCATACCAATCTCCTTGAACTCACGACTTCTGAGATTGACAACTTGTTTAATCGTGTATGGACGCGTTTACACGAAATTCCTTAGATTTTTTAAACATATATTTTCGTTTTATTATTTTATCTCCCTGGATGTGAATATAATTACAAGACAAACTGAATATATTCTTCTCGGAAATGATTTGTGACGAAGAAGAAGAGAATAATTCAATCAAATCAACATTGCAAATTGTTAGAATCGAGCAACATGAATTGTAGACTTGATCCACGCCTACTATTGTAAACGGAACTGAAACCGCGAATATTTTAGTGCAGCGATGGCGTTCCCATCTCGCCAGAGGCAGAGTATTGGATTCGTCGCCAGTTCACGGGCGCAGGTCACAGGCGCACCTCGACGGTCTTGTCTGCCTCTCGCCCCCGCACCGTATGCACTCCGTCCTTCAGACACGTTTGGGATTTATAACAATGGACAGGCAACACGGCACCAACACGAGGACAATTTATATTGGGAACGCAAACGTCCAATTATACCAGCATCTGCCCTCTCAATCCCTACCCACACAAATGTTCTCTCACGGAATTGAAAATGAACTTAGGAATCAAATTAACAATTTCGTAGCCATGGATCTTAGGAGAATCTCTAAGGGAGAAGGAAACTGAAGTTGCCATAGTCTCATCAGAAAATGGGGTACCTAAAATGATTTTAAAAATTCAAGGGAACGTGTAAGGAAAGCAAAATATAGTTTCAACGACCAAGATGATGTAACCTATAGAACCGTCTGACGTCTCAAGTGATATCGATCTGAAGGTCACATATCTTAATACACCTTTGTGAAAAATAAAAATAAATTGTGAAATACATAAGTAATCACATCTCCAATTTTCATCGGAAAAGGGTGTTAAGCGTTAAGCAAGAAATCCAAAACAAGGATAATTTATTTTCAATTATATTTTCTCGATGTACTTTAACAATCACAATTAGAGATTAGTTAGTCGCTCTGTCACTGATCAGTACACAGTCATTCATTCATTCATTCATTCTGACAGTTCCAATTTCACTACAAGAGGTACTCATACCTGAGAACATTACTAATATTCGATTCTTTCGGAGTAATTACATGCCAATTTACTTCATAGCAAAATTACTCAATGGTAAATTTGCCGTTTTCCTGGTCTTAAGAAAGTCCCACTAACCGTGAGACGAAATCAACCGACTGCATCCGACGTTTAAGTATCCTCTACACATCTTTGTACACATATCCTCTACACATTTTGAATCCGCCTCTGCCTTAGGGCCCTTGATCGGAATTGATGGGATGGTCCCTTGCTTGCTTCCGGAGAGTAAATTAGTTTATTTTCCTCCACGTGGTCATACGCAGTTTGTACTGTTTTTTGACAATAAATTTANCATCAGGATAAAACGGAAAATAAATTGTACGTACTGTACTGTATAAAAAATGACGCAGTCTCCTTATTTCTGGTAGTGACACAACAGAAATTCCGCTTGATGGATTTTGGAAATTACGAACACGTAAAATAACTCGAACGAAAGAAAGTCAATACAATGTCAGGCCATCCCTTACAAAACACGTGATACAAACGGATAAGTTATCTTGCCCCACTTCATACGGCATAGAGGAAATCCTCTCCTAGCAACTTAAGTCACGCCTGCATTCGAATATTTCTTACTTCTCGAGTTAAATTTTGTCAATACTTTTAATAGAGCGGCGCTTTTTTATTTGAAGAATCAATATAAAGCCGATTTAAGAGGAGAAAAATCATGAATGAGTATGATTGAGCTGTAGTACCTACAATAAACAGTTCATCGTGGCGGCAAAATAGCTCCATAAACGCACCGCAAATAACCCGATGAGGTCATGTAAACTCACGGCTCCGTATCCATCTTCTTCACAGCGAATTGCCGCACACGAAAATTGAGATATGGAATTAAAACCCAAACGAAAACTCCTAGTACAATAAACGGCTACTTCGGATGGGTGGGAAAGAAAACAAGGAATCGATCAAAGAAAGAAAACCGGAACCGGTCGGCGAAGAGAAAGAGATGTATCACGCTGGAGTTGAGCAAATGCAACTCAAATAGGTCGGTACAAATCCTTCATGCGAGACAGCCGGAGCGCCGCAACTCCAGCCATGCTGGCTGGACTGACCGGCTCAAGCGTCCACGGCTATAAATCAGACGAAAGGTTGTATCGCGAAATCTCCCATGTTACCGGAGCGTGCAGATGATTGTTACATGATATACGGGTCCATTACGCGCCTAATGACTGGGAGTGCGAAGGACACTGTGAGTCTCCCGGTGCTTGGAACCTACTTCCTCTTGGTATTCGCTCAGCGTCATTTTGGAGAATTCTTGGGAATCGAAAGAACATAGGAGGCAACTGAATAGGTATAAAGCAAGAGAGTCGGTGGAAATTACGTTCAGGTGGGTTGAGAAATGTCCAAAAATGAAAAAAATAAAGTCATACAAAAACTCAGGAAATAAAAGCACTTCAGTGGAACGTGAAGAGTAACACTAACAATTTGTAGAACGTCCTTTTAAACATAGATCTGGTCTATATTTTTAGCGACTAGCCTCGTTACTATTAAAATAATGTTAGAAGACAGGCGAATCAATGCGTTCAGACACAACAATATTAAAAATTCTAATTAGGACTGTATGATAAGAGAACTATATGTTGTTAAAACTTAACGTAAGGTGGATTTATGTACGAGGACAACAGAAATATTAAGCGCCCTGCGAAATGTGAGGACTAGTAAAATGTAGGAACGAACAAATCTACAATTAGGGAAAATGTATTTTTTAAATTGAAATTACACACGACTAGCTTCTCCTGCTTTGCATCATATTGAATACTTATTAATAATTCACTTAAGGAATAAAGTGGAAATACTGTACTAATAAAATACTTGCGTTTCGTTTTACATACAATCAATGTTTCAATTTAAAGGCTTTTCCTCCTGTGTATGCCAATATCCACCCTTTATAACCAGTCTGCACATCTTAAAAATTCTGAAAATATTACACATGGAAAACCAGATTACATACAAAGTTATCAGAGAGGAAGATATTAAATTGAAATTATGAAAGAAATTTTTTTCTGGCGTGTTGAGAGATGATAGAGCGCCGCATTCATATTCATATACTAATCTAATTACAAAAACATTTGAATCAATAAAAGATGAAAGACATACGTTCGGTTCGCACGAATACCCATTTTTATTCATTAATACCAAATGGTTCTCAAGGTAAATAATAAAGTTAGTAATCAGTTTTTTCAAATGTTTAATATGCCAGGGTAAATGTTTTTTATGCCACAGGTGAATGTCAAGATTTTATAGAATCCTTCGACTGGTTCACCATACTTTCCCTCCGCAACCATTAACACATTACACCCGGAACTAGCACACACAACCAGTAAGGAAATCACGTTGGATTCGTGTTTCTTAAGAAATGGGGGCGTGGGCACCCAGCCATTCATCATTTGCTTTCAAATTGCGTGGGTGGTTGCGAGGAACGTATATGATATTCTCAAACGTCCAATTTCCGATATAGCGTCAGTTTCCGTTAATATATGGTATCGGGTTACAGACACGGCGGCAAGGGCAGCGAGTTGACGGCTGGTTGGCAATGGTGGCCGCCGATCCCCGACCATGCGAGTGCGGCGGGAAAGATTTCGGGACAATGTTGCCGCAATTACGGCAGCCTACCGCAGAGCTAGCTCGCCTGGCGCGGCGTTCGAGTCCGACCACATTCCTCCTGCAAAGAGTAGCGATCCACCCCACAGCCGCAGTTGGAAAACCAACAACGGTTCCGATTGGGATTCACGATTTATAGGCCCTTGCTCACGTTCCGGTCCCTTCACTCTGTAATTTGCACTCATTTTCTCATGATGTATGATATACAAATTCTGCAACTCCATTATTCAAATCGATCTGCCGGAGCCGTTGCATAAATTCACAGTTGCGTTTAATTTCATTTCCAACTCAGGATTCCTCATGAGCTAGTTTCATTTCCCATACGTGATTCCCTCCCGCGGTTATTTGCCTCGATTCGCCGATCCTATACGCCGATACCATAGCGTAGTAGTCATACGTTTTCCAACGCAATTTGTCTCCGAAAGAAGGAATACTAACCGGTTATGATCATGAACTGGGGCACTAAAACTTCTCAACTCAGACACAGAAATCATATTGCGGGGCATATCCGATTGTAAGGTATTACACAAATGGAGAGCGCTCGCACTTAACTCTCGTAATGTCGCTGATATCGCTATGTATCCAGCGATCTTCAGATATCGCCGACCGACCAGTATATATTGTTCACATCTTATCGATGCCGCCTCAAGTCTACTGCTCCCCAGCGTGGGTCTTTCCGACTCTTTGTCATGATCCTCCAAGTCTACTACTTTTCCTCCTTTTTAAGTCTTTTATATTTATTGTGGTATTTTATAGACTCTTATTCGTCAGTTCTTCCTTTTGTAATTGTAGTTCAGTTTTACACAATAAAATTCTTCCGCGGTTCTAGTCGCAAACGTCTACCAATCACTGAAAGAGAGGGGAGCTGGAGAAGCGCAGATATATTACAGGAGCTTCACAATTTATGATTCCGATGGCGGCGGCGGCGGGGGTAAGTGGGCAGGCGGAGACCCGTGGGCAGATCGCCGCCACCGCCGCCAGCCGGTATTGTCCCAGTCGGCGGTGGCTGAGGCGGTGCGCACACAGTCTCAGCCGACTCCTCGTCCCACGTCAACCTCGCCGCCCACGGGTCGTCTCCACTACGACCGCCCCCGCTCCAACACAACCGCGCGCACAGGCGCCGCGCCGCGGGGCGCGCTTATTGTTTCCGATCGGCCGGAACGCTCTTCATCTCCACTGGCCATGCCGCTGCCGACCAGGTCCCAAGTCATGTCGTACCGGCACAGCACCGCATACAGGCTACTTACAATTAAAGTGTTTATCTCTGTTTTAATAGAAGCAGAGATAGTGAAAATATAAATACAGAAGAACTTCTATCATCCGGAAAAATGGGACAAAAAGAATTAAACGAAATTAGTGGACAGATAAAGGTATTTAGTTATCGCGAACAGTAATATATCATATCATATTAAGTTTTATTAACTCAATAGCTTTTTTGTTTTTTACTCGATTATATTTTTTTATAAGTCACTTTGCCTTAAAATAAACTTTTAAAAAAAATCGAAACATCAGTGTATTTGTTAGAAAGAATATATCGTCTGAATACTTATTCAATAAAATAATTTCATAATTTTCTGACTATTTTCTTGGTTTCGCATAGTTTTCGACGCTGGACAGAGTCCTCTTCAGGTGAATAACAAGTTTTAAATTACAAAAAAAAAACGACAAACACTTCACGTCAAAACAATCAAACAAACATGTGTCTACATGAAAGGACAAGTCGTAACTGAAATTTCAACATCGAGATGTTGAACTTTCAATATTATCCGAGCATTTGATTATGTCGATCGAGTACAGTTCCAATTGATGCAGATAATTGGAGTTTTACTGAACCTTCTTCTATTTTATGAAATGACACCTATTTGTCTTCTTGCAAACTACTGGCTTCAGCTGTGCAAAAATCAAGCTGCTCTACAGTGAACATTCGGAACCAAAACTAACTTTTGGGTCAAGACACGAGGTAAAAGAAACTTTCAATCAAAAATCAACAAATTATGTTATACGAAAGTTTGAGTTAATGGATTCATTATCCAGAGGATTCATTAACCCCCCTAAACCCTATTGCGCAGACCCTCCCCCAAATTTGCAAGATTCCCCCCCCCAAAAAAANAAATCATATTCCAAAAATTTAGAATTATTTTACACCTTTATCTCTCTTATTTACCCTTAAAATTAAAACCCGTGAGCAAAACCAATGCACATACTTCCTCACACACTTTTAAGACTCTTATCTATATAGTACGCAAACTAACTTTACAAAGAAAAAAGCAACCATTTTCATGCATTCTATATTGATGTTGACAACAGCAGTTTTATGTTCTGCGTATAAAATAAAGGGAATGTTATTGCTTGAAAATAGTTATTGTTTGGTTCAATTTTTCTTAGTATTTTGCGCAGAAACTTTTTTAAATTTAATAAATTTATTGTCAAAAACCAGTACAAACTGCGTATGAACACGTGGAGGACAATAAACTAATTTACTCTCCGGAAGCAAGCAAGGGACCATCCCATCAATTCCGTTCAAGGGCCCTAAGGCAGAGGCGGATTCAAAAATTTCAGCAAAAGTTCCTAGATAAGATAAAAAGTTAGCTGCGAGTTATAATACATATATTATGTCAATATGTTTGTAATTTAACGCAAATATGTTTGTAAATTTACATGTACAAGTTATTATCGAACTATAGATTATTCTGAGTATAGTGTTTAAAAATCATAAGAGTTGAAAAAACACTAAATTCACGATTTATTGTTACAATAAACACGCCCCTAGACAAAGCCTAGAGAACCTGTATAAGAAATCCGCCTCTACCCGAAGGAAAAACGGAGAAAAACCCGGGCCAGGATGGGGCTACAGAATTAATGTACACAACCGTGCCAAAGTTGAGTACACATAAAACTAAATTAATATGAGCCATACGGCAACACAATCATGCAAGAAAATAGTTTTTGAAATTGTTATAAGTTATATAAAAAGTACTACAGCAATGGCGTGATAAAGTACAAGATGGATTTAACTTTTATTAAAATCAATAAATTCTTTTTCAGTGTAGAAGCACTGGTGCAGGAGGTAGTTTTTAACCGCGGATTTGAAGATATTCAATTTCATAATATCTTTTATATTTTTGGGCAGGGAATTATATAGAACGATTCCCGAATGATAAGGTCCTTTTTGGCAAAGAGTGGATGACACTCCAGGGCGATGAATATTATTCCTATTGCGAGTATTGTATTCGTGAACGAGACTCTTTCGTATAAATCCAAAATAAATCTTTTTTTTTTCTTTGTCTTTTACATGCACGGTAAAAAGTAGTTTGCAGTAAGAAATATTCAGTAGGCGAATTATGCTGAACGCGGAGTGTAAGGATGTTAGAGTGAGCGAAAGGTGATGTCAGAGAGCACCTCTGAATTAAGACTTTTGGGGTGATTGTGAGGCAGGGTTGGCAAAATTCTTATTCTTATGAATAAAAGATGATAAATTGAAAAATCATTCGTTATTCTTCGTACAAAAAATAACGAATAAAAATATATTCTTTTATTTAACGTGTCAAGAATAACGAATAAAAAATTATTCTTTTATTAGACAAATTTGAATGACGAAAAAAAGTTGTTCTTTCATTCGACGTACATAAATGACAAATAAAAATATATTCTTTTTTTCGACAAACTTTAAATTACTAATAACAAGTTATTCTTTCATTCGACGTAAATAAATAACGAATATAATGCTATTCTTTTATTCGAGCAATACTGATTGACGAATAATAAGTTATTTTTTTATTTGACCCTTAAACAAATAATGATTTATGCTTTCATTCTATTGTAAAAAAATTACAAACATAAATTAAATTACACTTTTTTTCTTGGTAGAATAAAGGACGAATACGGTTATATCTTTTTTGCTGTAATGAATAACTAAGTCAAATGCGAATTGTGGTTGTACTATTCACAATTAGAATGTAATTATTGTCTTATATATTCACATACAAAATGTAAAATA
>NNCF01127356.1:1111136-1129782 GCA_002313205.1 Laupala kohalensis
AAGTGGAAGTACTGCCAGACTCAGCTCGGGGCCCCGTGCTCGCCAAACACGTACTTACTAGATGTAAGACCCCTGGGGGGATTTACTTATATTATTACTTTTATTAATATCCAGATATTGCTTGAAAAACATTCAGTTCTGTTAAAAAATAGTTATTCCCTGCAATACAAAAGGGATAACCTTTTTTGTTATCAATTGTAACAAGAATAAAAATACCAAAATAATAGATAACTAGTATTTTTTTAATTTATTTCCAAGAAGCCTGCTCTACCGCCTGACCGTGACGGGGGTGAAAAAATTGAGATGGTCAGGTGTTGGGATGCTGGGATACTTGGTTTCAAATTATTAATTGTCTGGAGATGGTGAGAGAAACATATCCGATCGAGCACGTTCTAGAGTTTAGAGGTATCGTGGGAGATACGACACTACCACTAGACCACTGATATCAATAATGTTACTTTCTCATACATGTGGTATTGTATACATATGTGGTATTGAAACATTCACGATTGAAAAATCGAAAGCGAGATTTCGATGGAAATGCCCGTTTTGGCGATCCCTGATTCTGAAAAAGTAGTATTCGGCAAACATTCCCAGTATTCTATCTCCTATCTCCTCGTGTTAATAGAAGTCTTCCCTTGCCCATATTTCTAATCCATATATCCATCCTTCTCACCATATCCTCTGCGAATTTGAATAGGAGTTTCCAACATGTTTTCCATTATTCAATTTTCCAAACGATGCTTCATCACCTCATTCACATCTATCTTAAACACTGTTTATGAACGTATCTTCTGAACACTTCTGCCTCACCCATCCTCTACCGTCTCCTCTTCGATAATTCCCTTCGCAACTTATTACTCTTTTCCTTAAGAACCTCCGTGCATCATATCCGTCCGCTTCCCCTCGTTTGTTCCACCTCGCACTCTCTGCATTCCTTAAGTAAATTCAGTTGAATTTCAAGTATACATTCCTGCATGTTCTTTCTCTCTGCCATATTCGTCACCTGATCTCTTTCTTCTTTCCTCCCATATTAAGTCAATCAGATAACTCTTATTATTCTTCGCTCATCCGTCTTGCCATCTTCGATTTTCCGGTTTTTCCCTTTCTCCGTCACACTATACTGTATCCCCGCACGTTCTCTACTTACTTCATTCACAAACTTCCATCACTATATCTCAAAATATCGCATTTATTCGTAATTTTTAAGTCCATATTTATCAAGTGACTATATAAGTTTTTTGTCCATTTATATTTGTTAGCAGCAAAACATTGTCTAATATTTGTTTCTCCAGTGCCCGTCCTCGTTTATTCGTCACCCTATCGCACATTCGTAATCGATACATACCATACGAATCACCTCGTCCTCCTCAATTCTTTCACGATTTTCTTAATTACATCCATGCATTCCTTTACATCCGTAAAGTATTGGCAATACATATTCCCCAGAGCAAAATATATCCCCATAATGGAGATCAAGAACCGGTACTTTCACTTCTGTAAAGTTTAGAATCACTGCCGCCCACGGACTCTCCTTGTACATTACCCTACTCCTTACCGGTATGTATACCTAACTTAATAATTGCGATCGTTACAAATTAAACATAGTAGTGCATAATATAGGTTATTATCAATATTCAGCTGTTTATTTAATCTAAAATAAAATAATGGGAGATTCCCCCCTTCCTTCTCAAGTTCATATTAAAATGAGCCCAAAGAATATACAAGTGAGGTAAAAGGTGAAATAAAACTAGTAAGAGCAGGGTATGACAACGATACGTCAGCTGTAATAGAAAAATATTTTATGTAAATAAGAGAGATCCGTTCCTTCTTAATTTTGAAATGCATTCTTTAAATAATTTTAAAAAAATGTCTTCAATACACAGTTAGGGAAAAAATAGATTTCTTTAAATTTGTAGCTTATTTATGTGTAATGAAAGTCAAAAAATTAATTTCTTATTACAAAGAATACATTAAAACTTTAAGTTATTTTTTAAGTAATTTGTAAATTAAGTATTTAGTTGTTTCCTCTCTTCACTTTCTCAATCTATTTCCTAGGTTACAATTCGAAAATATACTTTGTGTTGGACGAATGACAAACCAAGGAAAGACTAGTGATAGAAAAGAATTGCACACTCCTTCGTCAGTATGACCACCATTCTCATTCGATTAATGTATCCTTTGCAACACAAAGAAGTGCAGATTCATTTGATACTCATTGCACCAAGAACAAAAATAAACAAGAAGGAGGAAACTTTTTGTAATGCATTACTAAAAATAATTCATTCACGAAGGCAGATCGAAAAGAATATCATTCATTGTACGTCACGGTATGTAACCTAACCTAACTTTTTATTTGTTATTACAAGTAATTTTGTCAAATAAAAGAGTAACTATTTATTCGTCATTCAATGTTAGTCGAATAAAAGAATGACATTCTTTTCGTCATTCAATGTTTGCCGAATAAAAAAATAACTTGGTATTCGTTATTTATTTTCATAAAATAAAAGAATAACTTGTCATTCGTCAATCAATGTTCACACACACAAAAAGAAAGTAAGAATGTTCATCACCTATATCCATTTCACTTATCAAGGATAAATTTAAATGAGATTAAAATATAATACATTATTAGGTTTCAAATTATATTTCAGCTGCTAAAAATTACGAACGTAGCAGAATAGTGTTTGAATTTTTAAAATTTCAAAGGCCCATGCTCAGTTTCCATATATATTCAGATTCATAAGCGGTGAACTCGGGATTTCGATGTTTCTAACGTTTCATCGGATTGTTTCACTGGATAAACAACTTAGGTACATGTCTCCTACTTCACATGTGAAATATAAAAAGAAAGAGGATGAGGCAATGATAATACAATTTGTCACTCGATTTTAAGAACACACAGATTCCCAAACAGCAAAACATGGGAAAAAAGGCGAGATACAATATTCAGCTCCGAACTTGATCACGCACAGTAAACTTTTACTCTGAAACCAACGCAATGAATCTTCAGTGCAACGCTGTTTCCTGGATTGGCCGTCTGTTGAGTAGTCTTACCATTGCAAGATAGACAGGCAGGTATCTCTTGTCACTCCTTCATTCACGCAAAGGCGAAGGGTCTCTCCAGTTTTTGATAGACATGAAATGACCCCCCGACCCGTATCCCACGTTTGCGTCTGCTTATTCAGCGGTCTAGATCTCTGTGCGGCGTGACTTTTTAGGATTTATTCATCAGTTTCGAAAATGAGCTGAAATTATTTAGCATGTTAAAATGTCTGTAAAGTTTAAAAACTAAAACGACATTGTTATGATTTTTATTTTAATATATGGAATTTTCAAAAGTATTTTTATTATTTATCTATTAAATATTCCAAACTTCTAATAAACCTCCATTTTTCGAACCCCCCACCCAAAAAAAACAACAAAGTTCAATGACGCAGTTTGTGTCACGACCCCTTGTGGGCGCCCCTGCATTATCACACCAATGCAAGCTGAAACAGTATTGAAATGACTCAATCTTATAATCGTTACGTTTAAATGCTTCGTATTTAGTATATAATTGATTTATTTTATTTTACACAGATGTGATAACCTCGACGCAGAGTCAAATAAAGCTCATTGCCTCTAATGCATTAAGAAAAAAAATTCTATGTTATTCTCGCGGGTGAATTTTTATCGTATTCCTTTCAGTCATTAACAAAAAAAGAAATTTTTTGCACATGATAAACGTTGCCCTAGTAACGTTTTTATGTCGAATGCCAATATACATAAAGCATAACATGTTACAAGAGAAAAAAACGTGACTTTGTATTGAAATGAATAAAACTAAATACTCACCTAAGCACCACTCAAGTACATATAGCATCAAATTTTATCATAAAAAATTATGGCATTGATGATAACTTTGAGTTAACAAAAATCGTTTTTGGCCTATCGAATTTTGACAAGTCAAAAATAGAACAAGTTTCAGAACTTGGGCAAACACAAACTTTCGGGCAAAGCACTCAAGAGAACGGAGCACGGTAAAAGCTCTGCGTAGTAACATGCCCCGCTATTCCGGTTGCTGATCAGAAAAATATGAAATTATGAAATATATTCCGTACTCCGATATATAACTTATGTTTACACATCAGAAAAGCTTCGAAACGAAATCCCCAGAATATTTGTGTATCTCAAAAATCAACGTACAAGAATAACAGAACATGTGGCGTAAATACATGAAATGTTTGTACTATAATTCAAGATTACGCATATGAAAGATAGCGTGGCATATATGCAAAACTAAACGTTGAGTACACGTATCCGATCGGGGAGGGATCCTTACTTTTACTTGTATAATCCAGAGTTTGTATTGTTATTAAAATAAGAGAACCTTTATTAACTTAACAATTAGATATTGTTCATAATTACGTCCACATAAAACAATAAAAGATGAATAAAACGATCCAATGTGGAAAATAGATATATAGTTGCACTTAAACACAAAATGAAATAAAACTTCATAACATTTCGATCCGTTGAGCTCAACTGCCATTGACGTGAGCTCATAGTTCGTATGACGTACTGATATTACCTGATGATGATCCATTAAAAACCGAACGAAACGTTGTAAAGTTTTATGTCATTTTGTTTTAGTGCAAATATATGTGTGTTTTAACATTTGGTCGTTCTAATAATCAGTTATTAATATTTTGATAATTTAATAAATACGTTTGACTTTCCATCTTCAGCCACTCGTTTTCAAAATATTTAAAATAATGGTGAATTATTTGGAGAGGGCTAGGGTCCAGGTCGCAACGCCTATTTTATTGGCCATGTCGAAGTGCGCGCTAAGACAGGCACTGATAAATTGACGACAGATAGAGCAACCTTCTGGGAGCGTACCTGTGTGAAGTCGGGTAGAGGGAGCACAGACATAGCACGCGTCTGGACGGTCAGCTCTTTCTGCAAGCACTCCATCGTTTGCAATTCGATGAAGCCGTGCTGGGAGAGTTCCATGCAAGTGCGTTGAACCTGTTCGATGCACGGCGAAAAGGACACGAAACGACCTCCTGCAACACAATGAATTCAGTGTTATTTGATTAGCGTTCACAACAAGTGCATGAGGAAAATACAGAGCATTATTACAGACACACTCGGAAGATTAAGTAAGGTTCAGACAAGAAAGTTGATGACAGCTAACCTTGCTCAAAATGTACTTGTTCCTTAACATCTGAACTATGATACAACATTTTGGCAAAAAGTAATAAAACAATAAAAGGACAAATTTTAAAATGGCTAATATAACGCACACCCATAGGAATCATAGCAATTAAAAAAGATAAATACAAAAAATATTGAAGAAGATGTCTCGTTTTTTTTCTTCTTGGGGATTTAGGGCTCGCCAACGTCAAGTTAGTACAGAGGAGCCTGAAGACCACGTGAAAGTCCAGGAGCCATTGCAAGCGTTACGCGTTTGCCGACTCTTTCTCTTGGTGTAGACACGTGGGTATTTCACTCATGTCAGTAGAATCGTAGCGAGTTAACGTGGAAATGCTACCGCCTACATCAGCTGATTTGTAGAACTGACAGCAATTGATATGACGAGTCCTTGCACATGGGGAAAAATGCAGTTTCGCACCATAGGGAAGAGCCGTAGAAATAAGAAGAATCAAACATCATATTTGGATATGCAGTCTTATCAACTATTGCAGTTAAAATAAAAGACTGCGAGGTTACAAGCAAAACAAAAAAAGAAAAACCAACGAAGGTGTTGAAGCATTTAGGGGTTAAGCCCAACAATTGTTGAATTAAAGAAAACAATGGCATTCGATTCATGGAATCATACTGTATGTATTACATTTACTTTTCTGATTAAAAACTTGCCCATTAAGTTTTTGTTGTTGTTTTTTTTGTGGGGCTTTAGGGCTCGTCAACGGCAATGTCATTAGAGCCCTTGCAGGTGGGGAAAAATGTAGTTTNCGACTCTTCCCCGTGTGTGGGACTCGCCGAATATCTCGAGCATACCCACTAAAAATCCTCCTGAATTCAACAAATATCTAAATACAAAGATGTCCCACGAGTTCGGAGGAATAGATATCCAGCGACGTGGAGCCCCGCATCACGCCACTAAGCCTTATACAACTGAGGTGCGGCAACAGAGGTTGTCCGCTAGCGAGTGTTTATCTTCAACACCCTTCCACCTCATCTGCGAGTAACACACCCTGAGGTTGAGAGGTTTTTTTTTATAGAGGTTGAATCCTTCCTCGCGACCCGGCCGATGAAGGCAAGATCTCCGCTCTTCGCAACACAAAACTTTCCACCATCGCGCCAATGGTGGTCGCTGAAATGTGCCCAAAGTTTACGGTGTCCGAGGACTGGTGGCGCAGTACCAGTGCACAGCTCGGGGCCGTGGGTTCGCCAAGCCCATACTCAGCCGAAACTGAGCCCCCTACGGGGAGATATCTTGTGAATCATATTATCAAATCATCCATTACGCGTCTAATTTGAATATTGCATTCACAAAATATTTTTCACGATTGCTTTATCATATTTTAAAATAAATGATTATTAAATACTTGCGAAGCAATAATACGACGAAACATGTCTAGCAAGTAGGTTACATTAGATATAAACTTTCTTGAAACATCATTGCACTGAATCTCGTGTAATCGTATACCCCTAATATTCCACAGTAATAGAGTATTATTAACGCAAAAACAAAGTTGGTTATTAATGTTTTCGGATTAAATATGCTTAATATTTTAAAATTTGGAGTGACAGGAATAATATGACACACATTTTGTTTTTAGTAACCCATGAAAACTAGTCCCACTGGAGATACGTTTACGGTTGTCACAATTAGACTCAATTCAGCTAAATTGCCACACTCCTGCAGCCACAAACTGCAATACTTCATCTCGTTAATATATGAAATTATCCCATTTTATCTCTTGAAATACGGTCGTAAGTTCAAATGGTTAAATATTAAAATTAAAACCTGTAAAACTAGTATGTTATCCCAAAGAGACGTACGAGACTTCATCTACACGACAATTAATACGCAATATTTTTATAATAGTCGTTCACTTACCATACCCACATCAGAGATCATCACAGTTTGAAATTCCTGAATCTAGTAATGAAAGTTTAACATTGTTTTGTACAACTAAATTGTGAATTTTACTTCAAGTTTACAATTATAACCAAAAATACTTCAGTAATAAGGGCATGATATCAACTGTTTAGTATCTACCTTCTATTTTCGATGAACAATCCATACGCGAATACATATTTGAAACAAGAAAGTTAAGACCTTGTACTTTTAAATCATTCATTAGAAAGTTACATGATTGGTGGCAGTTCATCGTACAAGAAGCATCGTGTGCCCATGCCAAACTATTTGCGGTGAAGTCTGCTGAGGTCCCAAGCCTCACTGAGTCCCTTTTTTTTCATGTTTCAAAGTTCAAATGTTACCTACCGTAAAGGTGGCAGGAATCGGTCCATCAACTTACTAGTATGAAGACCTTTTCTAACGACACCACATAGTCTATACCTCTATCAACAGATTTTCATCAGAAGGTCAAAATCGGAAGAGGTTGAAGTAAACATGGAACCATCAAAATAAACTCCAAGTAACCAAAACTAGTAGAGTAGTTGCATCATTTCACGTTAACTTCTGAACATTTATCCGTCACTTTGAGTCGAGTAAGAAGAAAATTGTAGGAAGTGTGTTTTTGCGAACACAAACGAAACACTTTCAACCAGTGATATTATCTTACAAAACTTTTTGTAAGATTTTTTGTAAGGACATTGCTGTCATTTGTTGAGACTCCACGAAAGTAATTTTTTTCTTCAATATAAAACAAAAAATAATATTCAATATAAAAAATACAAAAAATGCACGTAATGAAATAAAGGTAAACAGCAATATTAGTTCAAATAATAAACCAAATCTCAAATTACAACAGGTATAGCCGAAAAAGGTTTGAAGCATAGTAGGTATTGCCAACTGTCGTACAACAGTATGCACAGAAGATTTTATTGAAAATCAGCTATACATACGGTAAAAAATTCAAACAAAACAAAACTAATCCTTAGTGTACTCTATTTAACACTTCCTCCTTTAACTTCATACCGCAACACTTGAGAACGACACGAAATTATAGCTTATAACTTGGGGATGCATCGTTTGCGTCCGTGCAAACTTCAGCAGATACTATTAGACGAGCGCGCGATGTATCGCTGAATCATCGATTTTGACATGCACCGACGACTCCATCGAACGTTGCTTAGATTTTTCTTTGAATGTCTGCACCTTATAATGACCAACAACAACAGCTGGAGATACGATTAAATCACTGTCAATGAGAATTGAGACACGACAATGTCGTTACCCATCGATGCACAACACTCCAAGTCGGGCACCTTTTCAAAGACCTTACAATCATGCATTACCCATCTACAAAAACTCTGCTACACAGGAAACGAGCAATAAAGAATATACGATCCTTTTCAGTTACACGAGGCTCTTGAAGCACTATTAATTTTTTTTATTCGAAACTCAACATCAAACTCAACTCTCCGAGTACGAAGTTATCGAGTTGTCGAACGCGGAAATGTTGGTCAGCAAAGGTTGGAATCTAATTGGCTCAAGAGAGACTAGTTAGAGCAATATTTCACCGTCCGAGTTTATCTTCGAACAAAATAAACTGCACTCACTGGGAAATGATCATCATTCCCATAATGGATGTCAATGATATGTGGCATCTTTCTGCAGAAAATGGACTGCTGCTTTGGAACACGATAAATATCTTTTCTTCAAATATAAAACTTATCGAGAGACAAATATTCCATTCAACCATCAACAGGATACACTGTAGAGCACTGTAATAATTTTTCAATATCATGATTAGCCTTGTTCCAGATCCTCCATTCGGAAAGGATTATCAACTTTGGTCTCCATAACAATCATAATTTTTAACGGATGTTTAGCCATAAAATGACCGTAGAGCAAGATTTTAACTCATGAATATCAGGAAAAGGTTCTTGAGATGAGTTCTGTTGAAATAATAACTACGTATGTATATTCATTTTCTTTAGCCCTTATGAAGAACTAATACAGTTCGAAACGTTGAAACATGCGCAATTATTATTACAACAGACCTCACCTCAAGAACCTTTTCCTGATATTATTATTTTGAAGGTCAAGAACAAACTAGGTTGTCAACTCAAGAGGAGGAGCAAAACCCAAAACCCAAAAAACTGAACTCTGCAAAATCTGCGTTTTGAAAACATGGAGTCGTTGAACTGCGTCTTGATAGTGCACTCTTCACAATAAATTTATACAGATGTGCCATAGATAAGTAGCTAAGTTGACTTTATAAGAGAGGAGAAAGACCCATTAAATGACAAGTTGTATCAAAGTATTATAATACGATTTACATAGCGAGAACTGCCACGTACCGCAGCATGTGTTTCTACCAATGATATTCACAAATGAAACAAGTAATCCTCCCATTCGTCGCCCACAAACATCCCGAGTACACGATTCCTTCCTCAAAGCCACACCTAAAACAAGTGTAGGACACGGCGTCCGCAGCGAAAACAAAGCTCCTCCACCCGTATTGCCGCTTGGGAAAATGTCCGTTGAAGCGGTAAAACAACCGACACTCGTCACGCAGCGTCAACAGCAGCAGCGCCCAGTGCAAGCACCCTCAGCTACTTCCCCCAGCGCCGGCAGCTTCCGACGACAGCACCCGGAAGCGTCCAAACTCGGTTCGCGTGGCAACGCCTCACGAATTTGAAACGCCGCCGCGCCGCTTCCGTGCGACGAGACACGTCGTGCGCTACCCTTCCTGTACCCTCTGCTCGTTTCGTGGGATCGCAGCAAGAGTGAGGAAGATCGGAGATGGCGAAGGTGTCTGGGGGTATCGTGCCGAGGGTTGAAGGAAGTTCTATCTTCTCCTTCAATTACGCTATGTAACTAACATCGCAAACAAATACTTGGAAGACCCACTTAACGTATTGACCGAATTTGAAGTTTCGATAGGAAGTTCCATTTAAGGTGGGACCAGGTCTACAAGTTAGACAAATCACTGAGATGTATAATTCTTTTCTTTATTATTATTCTAATCGTATCAAAACACAACAATATGAATAATAACGAAGAAAAAACATGATTTTATTTATATCTATCAATTAATAATACTGCATTAACAATATTCAGGAACTCATTTGACTGGTTTGAAGTTCTTAACAGCATGTACAAACATGGCGGCCGAGCACAACGGTTTCGTGATTTATGCATCTCATCTCGGAAAAAGTGAAATATCTTTTTGTAATGTCGGATGACAGATTGATAAAAGTGATGTAAAAAAATCTATGGAAAATTTACTACAAATCAAAATAAACTTCCGTCACTTCTGTGTTTCAAAAATTGGTCATTTCTTGAAAATAAGTGTTTTTCTCTCCGCAATACGCAATGTATTACACCATTTATAATTGATATTATTTAATTTAAATGGCCCTTGAGGTATGTTTTTAAATCACAATAAATACATGTTACTCTGTTTATTTATGCCGATTTCAGGTATTTTAGTGATTTAATTCTACCTACGTTAGTACTACCTGAAATTCATTGCACGGTAAACGACTGATATCCCGTATCTCATTTTATTATGCTATTATGCGCTGTAGTGTATACGAAAAGTATTCTAATTGTCAAATAGAAAAGTTTTAAGCCATTGATTTATATCAAATCTTTGATTATGAACAAGAGTAAAAACTTGCATTTATATCTTTGTTTTTTGTTATTTTTTTTAATTTTTCTTCATTTCATCCGAAATACGGAACGATCGATGGAACAAAACAGAAATACACAAGTACTGTGATCAGGTATTTAAAAAATTCATGAATTCCCACGTTTCAATCTTTTATTTTCATTGTACACGCAAAATAATGATGTACTCTAGTGTTTCATATGCACCGCAACACTACTCATAAGTCGAATCAATAGCTCGTACGTATCATACAAATCAAACCAAAAGTCATCTGCTTCGCCCTAAGTTCGCAGTTGTTCCGCCTCCCGCCCCAGGGACAGACGTTCCGATCGCGCGATCCACCACGCCACCACAGCGGTCATCCACTGAGATTAATTAGGGCGAACAAAGCCCCGCCGCGGAAGGGCAATTACTCGCGGCAATAGCCGCCTGCCGCGACCCGCCGCTGGGGGTATAATGAACCCCCGCGAAGCGGACTGGACACCGCCTAGCACAGCACCGCGCACCAGCACTTAAGCTCCAAAAGGGATAGGACATTCAGTCTTCGGCACCAGAAACTGACGGAAACACGTGGGAGGTGTTCGCAATATTCGAGAACCTTGTAATTTATGATTCGTTACAGGACGGAATACTTCGACATGCAATTGAGCATTCCGATACAAAGAGTTCGCTTATCAATGTACATTTGAAACAAACAAAAAGGATGAATACAAGTTGGAAACCAATCCTAAACTATTTAAGTCTTTACTCATCATTTTTCGTAGCGTTGATGGTTCAGCGTTTACATTATCTCAAACCCATCTGAGGTGTCAGGTTCTGAAGACATACGAGAAACAGACACCCACATAATATCTTGAAATAAAAATCCTGTGTTCCATGCAGTGATTGAACATACCCTTCCGTTCCTAATTCAATCATAAATTACGTCAAAAGAAGTACCTTACGTCGAATATTTATCGTACAACTGTGCAAACCTTGGTTATATTTACATGTATTTAATAATTTTAAAAATTCCATGTCACAACAAGGACTAAAAAAACAAACAAAAATTAATAATGAAATTCAAATAAGTTCGAACGCTTGGTAGGTAAATACATAAAACACGAAGAAAACACGCATGTTCAATTTAAAGAAAAACAACTTTAAATTAGTCGTAAAAACAGCCCCCTCATTTCATATCACAGACACACATTCTTCAAAGAATGGTTTTAGCCTCACCACATGAATCTCCGTTACTTAAAATAGCATTTCCCTCCGTAACGACTAAATGATGAAACGGTTTCCAAGCCGTTAACAACATTCTCACGCTTTACGTATCGTGGAGATACATTTACACTACAACTCACGCCCCTAACATTCTAAAGTAACCGTTGCAAGAGTTCATCACCGGCAACCATAAATCATCGTTTGTTTACCAGTAAGATGGGCGCTCAAGAAACATAGTTCTCGGTTGAGCCCAACAAGGTGCCAATTCCGGGGGGTCAAACGCGGCGCGTTGAAGAGTGAGATGACGCGCATATGAGCATCTACGAACCTGTTCGCATAAACAACAACACACTCATACTCGGAGGAGAGGACAGGAGCGAATTACAATTTATACAGGCTTAAATCTGCCGCTAACTACGGAAGGCGTTTAGGCTCCGTGCTTGATGGTAATATGATGGGCAGCTGCACACGCCTCGTAAAAAGGAGTTTTGGGCAAATAGCGCTCAGCTTGGAACTTCTAAGCGTTGAATCGCGCTGCATCAGTTGTATATTATCTATAAATATAATGTTGGTATTAAGACGAATCTATCACGTTCACTTGCTCATCCCACTACTCCTACTAATTACTCACCCATCAATTCTAAAATTTACTACGATATAGGGAAATCGGAGTGATATCGGTCATCTTAGCTTGTTTTCGCGTTAGCTTTTCCGCGTCCGTCCAAACAACAGATAGCTATAACTAATTACGTAGCACACGAAATAAAACCCTCATTTTTAAACTAAGAGTTGGATAGTAGTTTGAAAATTTGGTAAAAGAATTGCAGTTATTACACAACGGCGTTCTCAACAAGTCGAGGATGGTTATCCGTCAGATGCAAAACTATGGAGAATTTATCTCCTGTGTGCATTCACAAATCATAAATTGTCACAAAATATTAATTAAATTGAATCAAGAAAACTCGATGAGCAACAAATAAAAAATATCGTATTCAAATACAAAAATAAATTTTATTGTCAAAAAAGCAGTTACAAACTGCGTATCACCACGTAGAGGACAATAAACTAGTTTACTCATAACAAGCAAGCAAGGGACCATCCCATCAATTCAGATCAAGGGCCCTAAGGCAGAGGAGGATTTAACATTTTAACATTCTCCCAACGATAAAAATTGTTCGGCATGAGTTATAGTATTAACATAATACCAATAAATATTGTATTTGATGAAACAGAAAAATCATTTCACAAGTACGTATTATTATCAAGCTATGAATCATTCGGAAAGTATTGGTGATAATTCGTAACTATTAAATAACACTAAATTCGTTAATAATTATTTCAAACGATGCCGTCCCTAGGCAAGAACATAGCGAATCTTTATAAAGAAATCCGCCCCTACATACATCCGTGGTCATTTGTTACAGAGCAGAAAATAGACTGTTAAATTAAGTAATTATATATTTATGTATTACAATACAGCCCGTACATTTTGTCATTACTGATTTCAGTAATGACATTTTGTCATTACGTACATTCCTGATTTCAGGGCTTTTGAATCTCGTGCTATTTTGACATAAGCAACTTAATAGTCATGGCTACGAAATTAGCGCGTGATATACCTTGAGCAATTAAGGTTTTGAAACGATTAATAGATATACGGCATATAAATATGACCGTGCAATACCGCTCTTACTGACAGGAACGTTTCGGAAAGATACCATGTCGAGTAGCAAGAGAATCTGGAGGTATACAATATACATTCGTCTGCAGTAAGCGAGGGGTTCGACTTCCAAATCTCACCCACAGCGATTGACTGCGCGTGCGCGCTCGCTCGAATCGGGAGTCGCTTTCGAACTCAACTCAACATCACGTCGAAGTCGCGAGGAAAAGAATTCGAAAGAAACGGAGCGAAATTCCTGGAGGTTTTGAGCGCGTCGTGGCCGCCGAGCGCCAGAGAGATCGCGAGGATTTTCAGCAGTTTTGCTGAAGAGGGGACGGTAACGATGATGGGAAGATGGTGCGGGGGAAGAGAGGAACGTCGCAAAAGAGACCCCTCGCGCGCGTCCTTCTGCCGCCCGCCCGTGATGGATACTTCGTGCTCGGCAACTGTGTTCACATTACGCTATCGCAGCATCTCTCTTCTTCACACCCCAGAGGTTTAGAGCGAACGTAACATCTTGTACCTGTCAAAATCTGACAGAGAATCAGCGTGCGAAACAAGAAATCTCATCAGGTCCGCGCACCGAAGAAAGCCGGCCGGACATTAGCATCGTAAATACAACGTTGCCGAAAACGCCGGGTGGGATGGTGCGGAAAAGGGATCGCAATGGGCGCGACGATAGGAAGAGAAGACGAAGACGCAAGATGAAGAGCAGCATGAGACATCGCGGTACGAACATTCCTCATTCCTCAAAGATTTATTCCATTTTCTTAAATTCACCCAGGAGTGTTAACCCTTTAAACCAGTTAATGAACTCAATGACTATTTTATTTGTAATACAACACTACAGCGCTATGTACTACTAAGTACTTTAAATGGCGGACAGTTAACAGACGCATCTAGTATTACCAACAACTGAAGTGAATTCTTCTTCCATCACCGGCCAAAAAAACCTTGGATCCATTAATGTGTCCACCATAGGAAGGATAAAACCATGATGACTGAAACTATTCGAGTAAACAAGTTTTGAGTGAATATTTGAATTGTAGTGATTTACAGGTTTGCATATGTTAAGAAACTTGAAAGTTCACAGAAGCGATGGTAACAACTTACTATAATGCGTACATCAGTATTATGGAGTAGGTTTGAAAAGATACGAGCATTCGAGCTATAGGCATTCCCGTTGAATTCCAAACATTGATATGGTTCTTCTTCTATATCAAATGCTAAATCCCATAATAAATACGAAAAGTCTTAAGATTAGGACAGCTCTTTCAAAGGAGAGCATGTTTTGAAAACCGTCTGAAGGCGAAGTTGGAGAACTCAAAATCTCGATACAAAATTATCCACAAATGGACCAAACTAAAATATGACGTGGATAAAATTAAAGGGAATAGAATGGAGAATTAAATGGAAAGGAACGCAAAAAAAAGGTAAGAGGATAAAATACGAATACCATAAAAGCAAATTGGAGTAGGATGCATAGACGAACGAAGAATTCTGTTGAAATATTACATTAGCGGAACGGTTTGGTGCAGGTTCATACCTATTTTCGTTTTTTGGGGGGTAGGGGGAAGACTTTCAAGTAATTCATTCGCTAAAAAATTATACATAAACGATATTTTGCACGTGTAAAATTATTTTCATAGCTAGGAAGAAGTATTTCCATTTCTGGTTACTCGTATGGATTGTACTACGGGGAATGTGGATAAGAAGACTTAATAGGGACAAAAGAGAACGGACAAAACGCTAAAACAACTAACGCGGAAAAACATGCAAAGAAGAAAAGCGATAATGCTGATACCCGTGAAGACATTGGGAGGAAGGAATGATAGAACACAGGATTCGCAAAGGAATATTGCATCCAATAAATTCTGCCACAAGGAAAGAATATTGGGAGAAAACAACGAAATATTTATAATTTACGCAGACCCAATACTAAGAATGCAATAAAGCTCTGGTTGCTTTACAGGTAATTACAAATTTAGTTTTATACAATAGTTCAAAAACATTTAAAATGTTCGTAAACTATTATATAAAGGTAAAAATACAGAACTTCGTGTTTGCAGGTTGTTTGCATCCAATTAAATTTGGAAAGAAAAATGAATAAAATGTATTACTGTAATAAACTTATATACTTAAAAATTGAACTTCACAATTCTTCAAAGAGGAAAACAATCACTTGTTCTCAGTAACAAACATTCAGCAAGCATATCTCGAGCGCCAATTAAAAATACTGCAAAAAACACATCAAAATTAACTTGCAAAACTGTTTTGAGAAACTATTTTTTGCCAGGGTCATAAACACTCATAGTGATAGTGATAAAAACCGACGCAAGAACGGATACGATTGAGAGCGAGGAAGTAGTGATGGGATGGAAGAATGTAGACCATCACGGAACAGAGCACGGGATAGAAAATGATGGTAGGGAGGAGCCTGCCGTCGGTTGCGTCGGGGTGGAGTGCTCAAGGGAGGGGAGGGCGGAGCGTCCACCAGATGAAATATGCAGGGCTGGCGGGGAAGGAAGGCTCAACCCAGCCGACCCCAGTCCTCCCTTCCCTCCCCTCGCTGGAGACAAATGCAGCTCCCATCAGGACGCACCGAGATGTCTGAACAGATAATTCTCTTCTTTATAGCTGCTGGCATCATACAGGTGTACCCGCGATGCACGACAAATATGAGCAAACGCTCCGGCGATACATCAAGAACCCTCGCTACATTCTCGGAAGAAGAAAAATCTTTTCACAAACGATGTGCAGATGCTCAAAATTACAGACCTATTCACGATGCAAAAGCACCGAATGAATCATACGAATGTTTGGTAGTTATACGCCATTACAAAATTCATGCGATGAAATCTACGCAGTAAATTATACCCACTATAGAACTAAATTTGAAATTTCACTGAGTTCGTCATTATCATTTTCGTTACTACGAAGTCATTAAGAACAAATAGCTAATGTTTAGATTAGCGTAAGACTTGTATCTCAGAACACGTGTATCTTGTGGTGCATTATTACTTGTATCTTAGAATAATGTTAATAAAATCATGCCAAATCACACTGGTAATGGAAAATGCTTGAGCCGAGGAATATTTCTACACCCCATTTAATCCCACGAAGACACATTTTTGATACTTCATTTCTATGAGCGCTTTATAAAAACGTCATAAATACGTATGCATTCAATATTCAGTGCATTTAATTACGTAATATATATTCAGTAATTCAGCTGAGAAATCTTAATTTGAAAATTCGTTTGCTATCAACAGTGAATCCCGTGTAAACCCCTGCAGTGTTTGGTTTAGTGTCAAGACGGCTGTTCCGCTCGTCCTGTAGACCGCCTGGGACAGCACCTTTCGACCCCTTCACCGCCGTCACACAAGACACCACTAATCGCCAAGACAACTACCTCCCGTCAACGACTATCACCGACACATCACCATCGCCGTCATTGCCAGTGCCATCGTCTCCGGGCAGAAAAGCAAGCGATGGAACGAGATAGATGAGCGCTGACCCAGAACTGCGGGCCACAAGGTTGTGAAGCGCGCGGCGGGGGCGCAGCGGGTCAGCGCGCTGCCCGCTAGGGCCCAGGCAAAGAGGGGTACTCACTGCCCGCCCCCGGGCCGCCCGGATAAATAACACCGCGAGGCGCGCGCGCTGGCCCGCGCCCGCCTGCACAGCCGCTGCAGTCGTCCGCCGCCGCCGAGGGCCCGGGTCGTGACCCAGCAGGTTGTAATTGGCGCTCGAGATGCCGGGATAACGAGAGCCTAATGGAGAAGGGAGAGGGAGGAGTCTTGGGCGCAGACGTGGAAGAAGAAAGAAAGAGAAAGAGAGAAAGAGACAACAGTGCTGAGAAGAAATCTCGGAGCCCATCTCATCTGGTCTATTTGGCTGTGCTACGCCTTCTATGCCTGCCGGCATCACTTCTGCCGCTATTACGACTCCGCTCAGCCGATTCCAGTGTTTGTTCAGGAGATGGAGAAACTGCACGGAGCACTAATAAGAGGCACTCCGAACAAGTGCCACGAGTAATCCGGAATTTACTAAACTCGTCGACAACGCGTCACTTCCGAAACTAACGCCAGTGAAGTCATGAGAATCATCAGCTCCTTAAAAAACAAATTTTCAACAGGCGTAGATGATATACCTGAGTTTATTGTTAAATTTTCGTCCCATGCTATATTAAATCCACTCGTAAATATTTTTAATAGTTCTTTTATCGGAAGGGGTGTTTCCTAAAATATTTAAGAGAGCTAAAGTGAAACCTTTACACAAGAAAGGGAACAAACATAATATTGGAAATTACCGACCAATATCTCTACTACCCACTTTCTCAAAAATCCTAGAAAAATTGTTCTATAAGCGTCTTCTAGATTTTTTATCAAAATATAACATTCTCTCTGACGATCAACACGGTTTTAGGAAATCCTTTTCCACTACAAGCGCCATATTTTCCTTCTTAAACGATGTTACCACATCTCTAGACAGTGGAGAAAATCCTCAGGGTGTTTTTCTTGACTTATCCAAAGCATTCGATGTCATCGATCACGGAATTCTCCTTACCAAATTGCATTCTTTAGGCATTCGTGGACTTCCACATCAATGGCTAACTTCTTATTTAAAAGATAGATATCAACAAGTAGAAATATCCTATACTAAAAATAAAATACTTGAGCGTTGTCTTTCAGAAACAAAGCCACTTACTTGCGGAGTACCCCAAGGATCAATTCTCGGCCCTATACTCTTTTTATTGTATGTGAGCAACATGTCATCATCCACATCAGATTGCAAAATTGTTCTTTTTGCTGATGACACTAATTTACTATCTAAACACGCCAATGCTCAAAAAGTTTTGTTTAACCTTTCGACTTGGTTCCATGCAAATCGTCTCATTGTAAACACTGACAAATCAGTATCTATGTCATTTCACAATAGTAATACAAAATCTTTACCCCAGGTTTCTCTTTCTTTAAACGGAACACGATTAAAAACTGTTACGAATACAAAATTCTTAGGT
>NNCF01127356.1:1130512-1155017 GCA_002313205.1 Laupala kohalensis
TTTCTTATACAAGTTCTCTGGGCTTTGTCTAGGGGTGTGTTTATTGTAACAATAAATCGTGAATTTAGTGTTTTTTCAATTCTTATGATTTTTAAACACTATACTCAGAATAATCTATAGTTCGATAATAACTTGTGCATGTAAATTTACAAACATATTTGCGTTAAATTACAAACATAATGACATTATATATTTATTATAACTCGCAGCTAACTTTTTATCTTATCTAGGAACTTTTGCTGAAATTTTTGAATCCGCCTGTGCCTTAGGGCCCTTGATCGGAATTGATGGGATGGTCCCTTGCTTGCTTCCGGAGAGTAAATTAGTTTATTGTTCTCCACGTGGTCATACGCAGTCTGTACTGTTTTTTGACAATAAATTTATTATTATTATTATAACACTACGTATTAACTTATCTTACACATATGCACAATTCATGAACTTATGAGAAGAGGCCTACAGAAAAACACTATGCACAGTCCAATATTTTGGGAGGAGAACTAATATTATAGAGCATTTAGGTAAAATACATAGCGTACACAATCCTAACTTTCATTTATATCGTAAGGAAGGTTTTAGCGTAGTATAAATATGGGATAACATTCATAGCTAGCAACTCAATAAAAATTTCCAAAAGTTATGCTTTAAAATCACTGTAAGTGTCAAACAGGAAACAAAAATTGACAATACGAGTTACCTTGAAATGCATTTACTTGTACTCTCACAAAAATATTCTTCCTTACGACACAAATTTTCCCGGGCGTAACACGAATAATAGGGAAATAAGCACAAGTCCGAAAAATAGATGAAGAAAGAGAAAATGAAAGTGGTGATCATTCAATACACGTCAAAACGTGCCATCTCAAATGATGATTACAATCATGTCTGAAGGATAAAAATAGAGTTGAATTAATCTAATAAACATTTACGTCAAGTGAGGGTCTAGGGATAGTGAGGCAGCATTGAGCGAATCTTCCCAGAAGGATGACTGCGCCCAATTGGTTTCAATCGGCCACCTGCGCCCGCCTCAGTCCCTAAAGCGCCAACGACAGCCCGATGCGCGCTCGTCTCTTACAGACGCGCGAACTTGAAGAAGCGATGACGGAGATAAGTTCGCGTCTTCTTTCACCCTTCGCGTTTCAGTCGATCCTATATTTCTCTTTGAATTTAAACTATTTTTTATGAATACGATTATTTGAACGGAAATAAGTAAAAGTCAAATACTCTTCGCCTCTTCACACATAGCCATCCAAACTCCAAAATTTATAGAAATTCAATAAGGCTCTGAAAATGTGGCGTAGCTTGAAAATAAAATCTAGGTAAGCAAGAGAACGTAGAAAAATTGTAATCAAAAAGCACAATCTCATGTAACAAAATCTAGTGTTTAGATGGTGGTAGAGTATATCCACCTCTCGTATTTTGAGAATCATAGTTGAGAAGGTCGCATAGAAAGCTAACAGTAAAACCACCAAATCCTCCCCACCTAAAATAATTATTACATACAACAGATACTACATTTATATAAAACCTTATGTCATTATTAAAATTTTCAGTTCTCAAAAATTTATGATAAATGTTAAGCGATCTAGTCGCCGTCTTGCTATGTCACAAAATTCACGTAAGCACCGGTAGCACCCTTCCTACGCATAATCGGCACTAACGTACGGCTCGAAAAATACAAAATTGCGGCACAGTATTAAAATATCTAATGAAAATGAACATTTAGAAAAAATGTCGAACAATAGATGCTACACAGTATTCTCGTACTGCGTGCCCAATTCGCGTGATCTCAGTCTCTAAATGTACTCAGCCTCCAGCGTTCCCACCCAGCACCTCTCACACAGTTCCCCATTTGTATCACTCCCAGCGCACGTCCAAACACAACTAGTAAACCGCAATCCTTATTCCGCCCGCCTCATACCTCCCCGCGCCTTAAGAGACGCCGACTGCAATCTCGCTAGTTATTACCCTTGTGATGGGAGCTGGTTGACGCGCCGCTGCTGCGTAGACAGAAACAGGAATCGAAATGTGACGAGGTTATAAAAGCGACGACGGTGACGGCGGCTGTGCTAGCGTGCCATCCCCGTTACCCGGCGGGAGATTGTTGTTAATCTCGCTCTCGGTCGAGGTGCCTGTTAATGTCCGAGCGGGCGGGTAAGAGATGGCAGTACGCGATTGTGACGGCGAGGCAGCCGCCCGCCCTAGCCCCGATGGCACAGTTCCACGGGTGGCCACGGGCCAAATCTCACAGCATATCCGCCCACGCGTGGCGCATCTGTCCGTCCCCGCCCGCGTCACTCCCACCATCGGACGAAGAGTACTGTGTATTCTCGATGACACATCACGCGATAAAGAACAAACTCGTAGAGAAATGAAACAGAAAAACAAAATAACACTTCGTGAACTTCATTACGATAATGAGTACATAATACACAGATAAATCATTTCTCTAGATTACGTTTATACTCTTTAAAATACTCATTACTTGTAATTGCTTCCTGTATCAAATGTTGCAAACAAAAAGATACAAGCTTTCTTCTCGTATTAAATATAGTTCATACAATTATGTAGGGCCTATCCCTGCTTCAAAATCCACATTTTTAATTCTGCAGAATATCAATAGAAAGTTTAGAAATTTAAATAACCTATTAAGAGAATGAAATGAAAAAATTTCTGTTTTAATGTTAACCTATAAAAATAATAATTAAAAATATTTTCAAATTAGACATAACTGTATCCCTTTATCTGTGTGTCCTTTTAAACATCCCATTGTCACCGATTACCGGATCTCGCAAATGAGTCGGAAAGAGAACCTGTCAAGCAAGAACACTCTTATGTCCCACGGTCTCTTGTCTGCCCGTCGTCCAATCTCTGAAGGATCTTCCGCAGACCTCAATCGCTGTCGTCCGACAAGAAGTACGTTCGTTATCGACGCACGCGCGTCGCGGGCACCGATAGAAGCGAGGCCGCGACGCGGGTCTCTCGGAGCACCGAGCCCGGGGCGTCGTCCACCAGTCCGATTATCCGGAGAGGGCCGGTGGCGGGACGAAGCCCGAAGCCTCCAACGAAGTGTAGGCGCGCGGCGGAATCCGCGGGAGGCTTAAGTCATGTTGCTGGCATCCAAGGCTCTCGTCTCCTCAGCACTCCGGTCATCTCCAAGGCCACGCGAGACGGACAGGCGAGCGGCGAGTCACCCACCGCGGCGCGCGAGAGCACCGCTCGAGTCCTCCCTCCGCTGTCAGAACGTCCGACTGAGAAAGGCAGTTCCGTGTTCCCGTGGCCCGGCTCTCGCGCGGGACCACAAGACGAAACTGGGTGCAATCTCCATTCTCTACTTTATGTGAACGATATTGAAGGCGAATCGGATACAAAATTTAAAAAAATATCTTTGAACTATGTCCCAGAAAATTTTAGTTCCTTTTCTGCCAAACTAGACCGAAAAAATCTCACATACAAAGTACCCTACTTTAGAGAATCAAACGATGTATCACCGATTTCCTGTTACTTCATCTCTCATCTTTTCCTTTTCGAGAAAACAACACTTAAAAATTACACTTCGAAAAGAATCAACCGACTCATTTATTTGAAAAGAATGTTTCCCGATAATGGACAGTTGTGATGCGTATGACCAAGCAGGTGTAAACAATATTCGTCGGGAAATGTGCGGGGGTTACGTGATGGTTCATTGTGTATTATCATACACTATTCATAACTATTACGATGTCCTGAGTAAATTTTTAATGCTAAATAAAAAAACGAGTGAAACTTACCTAAAACTATCAGATTGGGAAAATATGCCATATTATCCAGGTACATAAACAGTCTTGCTAAAAAAAAGTAAACGTTCATAGTATCCAACAGAAGTTACATTCAGTTTCACGCACAAATTAATCAGTTCTAATTTAATCATTTTAGCTCTGCAGATGTTCGGGATGGATGGAGACAGCAAGAGTTTCGCATCCATTCATACAGCGCGGCACTTCATTTTTTATCACGGTGTGTGTCCTCGAGCAGATCATGGAGGGTATCCAGAACTCCAGGTAAGCGAAGCTTCTTTAACAGAAGAATGTACGAATGACAAAAATCCAAATTCTTGCTTTGCGTGAATACGAATATCTTTTAAATACGCTACAATGTACTTTATGACGACTTCAATGTTCAATGAATATCAATACGTCATTCTTCCTAAACACGAAACACCATTGTGCCGTACTCTCATAGTGAGTACAGAGACCTGGCAATCACAGCCTCTGCGGTTCATGCCGAATAGTTGTGAGATACATACACGGGGAACTGATAAAAATATAAGCCAAAAATCACCTTAACTTAAAAAATGCTGCACACCTAGTAATAAGTTTTAGAGGGGAAATTAGGCGCACTAATTGACAGAATGGTGAAAAATATTCCGAAAGCACGGTAGCGTGAAAATTTTGTCTCTAAAAATGTAAACATAGAATTCAAATTAAAGATTTATGGTTCAATGTGAATGGTCTATGCAAGAGACACGAGTTCGATTCGCGGACATGTTTCTTGTGCACGGTGAAAGTATGTTCCTCGGGAAATTTTTACACAAAAATTAAATGCTTACTACTTTTAGAGACATCGCGGGGTATTCCATATATTCACCTCATTAAAATGATAACGTGGAAGAGTTCATTTAAGATTCGAAAAGCGTACTGTCAGTCAATAAGTAAATTTTCGTTCAAACAAACGATCCGTAAAAAATGTAGTGAAAATCAGATTTTAATTTCACGGTTATCGTGTACACTCCAACTACGTTCCACATATTTTGACTTCTGCATGAATTCGGAAAAGGGAGAAACTCTCCTCAAAATTGTTCTCCAAACAAATGTATTTTTTGTTCTGTTCAAGTTATTTATTTCAAGATTCCTGTAACGGGGCAAACTCGTACACAACCCAGAAAATTTTATCTGAAAATCTCTCTCTTCGTCATGCATATATTCCGTCTTTGGGAATTACTTCGAGAACGAGTTAGGAAAAGAAAACGTATCGTGTATCATTAGAAAAACCATTTCCTAACCCTGAGCTGAATCATAATCTTAGGTTTTAAAGTACAATGAGCTTAAATTCGTGTTTAAATACAGTTTACTATCCTTGTCCGTAATACAAGGAAGTGTGAATGTTCACCTATCGTGGCCAGGGGCAAGACTCCAGTATGTATAAAGTTTGTGTCTCGTGTAGAAAATAGTCGTTGAAGTAATGAGTAATTATTTTTTTACACGAAATTCCACTACTGCCTTTATCGTCCCATTGTTATACTGCTGTTACGGAAGAGGGCTAATATTCACTCTTCATTAGGTTTCGGCATGTATTAGGATTTAATACTTGCTATGTACATGAACAGTATATAATACCGCTTCCACGTGAGCTTCGTGCCAACAATCGGTACTCATGTAAGTATCGACAACTAACCGATACCTGTAGGGCTATGATTTTTACACCTTTAATGGTATTTCATTCGTGAAATAAGTGATTAATTTTTTATCACAACCTTATTTTCTTCATTTGCAAATAAAATGACTTCATTCTTGTGTTTAGCCAACTGGTCTAAGTATTAACTGTCCAGCAACTATTACTCTTTTCAAATTTAATGAACAAATCAAGCGTCAAGACCATATATTTTAATGTTTTTACTTTCAGACGAATTTAAAAATCGAACGGACATTATTTTAACGTTATCGTTCAATTCTCAATAATGAACGAAAGAATATGACACATTCAAATTTCATTAAAAAATGGGATAATAGAAACAGTGTGCTTCTTAAAATATCAGCTATTGAAATTTGGACGGGGCACCTTCACACATGTCTTATAATACGATTTCCATCGAAATTACAGATTTGAAAAAATATATTTTAGGGGTCACTACAAGGCTTTTTTGACTTAAAATTTTAAAGATTTTAAAGCTCGGTAGCGACCTCCAAAATATATTTTATATCTCTGAAATTTTGATAGAAATCTTGTAGTACATAAAGCAAAATGTGAGGGTGATTTTTAACAACATGTGATGGAATACACTCCAGACGCTTCACTACAATATACTTTCATTTTCATAGATTTACCATCGAGTATTGAGAAAGCGATGAACAATCAATCACTACGTGATTTACCTGTCGTGTCGAGTACAATGTAAGCCAGCGACGTTGTCTTGCGTTCGCTACCTCGGTCTTCCTCTCGTCGCGTCGCGGGCGATCGCGGCGAGCGACTCGCGGACAGCGGCGACCCGCCTTCTCCCGCTATTGTACCGGCAATTAGCGTCGACAAACGGCGCGATTCGTCGCGCAGTGCGCCCACAAAGACATGAACCCGTGACCTCGCCGCCACAGCTACACCCCCTAATAAGGCCGCTTGTGACGGGACGCGCGCGCGCAGCGGCCGCCGCAGGCCACGGACGACACGAGCGATGGCGGCGGCGACACGGCCGTCGGAGCGTGCGAAACGTACGCGAGAAACGCAAGCGAGCGAACACCGTGCAAGACCACACGTGAGGAGAGAGGACACTCGAGACGGAAGGAAGGCAGGGAGGCAGGCGTGAGTGTTGCGCGTTGCTCAGATCGCCTCTCTTGATCTCTTTGCATCATGCGATGCAGATCCCTCTTACATTTTACCTCACGCGTACCTCTTTCATCTTTCTTTCTCTCCCTTTCTGTAAGACAGCTTCGTCCGATTTAGCGTGCTTAAGCGACAGGCTTCTCACAATCTGTCACACTCCTTTCTTTTCAACTTTATATTTTTGCAACTTTATGTTTTCTCAGTATTGTAACCCTTAAGCATACATAAAAATTGACGTAAAATCGAACACTCAGATACAAATCAAGTGAAATTAAAAAGATAAGTAGTGAGAAGTGAATAATCTTGTCGAGTTTAATCTGAGAAGGCATAAGCCGAAAATTCCCACAAAGGAACAAAAATAAATACAAAATGGAAAGCTAGAAGGGGGAGAAAATGTTTTGAATGAAATTGCAAACGTGTATTTTCTAAGGAATAACGCGTTACATAATTGTACGCTCAGAAATGAGGCAGAAATTACTCACAATGTGAAAAGTGTTTGCATTACATGAACTACTCTCATTTAAAACAAAAATACTAATACTGACAATAAACTAGACAATTAAGCTGAATACACTTTGTCGGACGAATAGTTTACCCGTTAGCGTACTTTGAGTTTATACTCCAACGCATTCCCGAGCAGTTGGGAAGAATGTCTAGACGTTTGCTCTCGTATATTTCTGAAGATGATGATTGATATCAACTTCATGCCCAACACAATAAAGTATTACCTTTTTAGCATTTTGCTTATTACGTGAACTACGCTCATTTCAAAAAAATTATGTTTTAAAAATATACTAGACAAAATTTCGCACTGCGCACTATTTTATTGATATTTTTGATACAAAGTTTGCTAAAAACGTTAAATAATGTACTCCAGCAATTTTTTGAGTTTTGCAAAATTCCTAAAATATTGCTATTTAATAGTTTTTAAGATAGTAATGCCGATTTTCAATTTAGCCACACAAAAACATGCTGTAAATATAAAAAACGTAATATAATTGAATTCTGAAAATTGTTATCCACGTCAATTCTATACAAAACTCATCTTTGTTGTATATTTTGCGCTTTTTTTTATTTTCAGAACTTTTCGGCACAGGGATTAGTTTGAAATTCAGCACTTAAAATCCACAAGGGAAAATATTTCAGGAATTTACTTAACTATCAAAAATTTGGAGTTGCGCTAAAAATCTCAAATAACATAATTAAAAATTAAGATAATCTCTATATTATGAAAGCAAATATGTAAAATACAATTAACTTCCGTTACTTCAGTAAATACTTAAATTTCAGGAAATCAAGAAGCTCTTTAGATCGAAGCAAAACAGATATCTTATCGGACCACGTACTGAGTTAACGTACGTATACATAGTGCAATTCTATTATAACAAGTCTGGCACAAAGATAATATTGTGTAAAACACACATCTGCTGAGAAGAAAACTTCTCACGCAACGCGTAGGTGTGTGTGTGAAAGACAAATTGAAAGCAACATATCGTCGCGTCGAAGGTGGCGTGTCACTGGAGTTGGTGAACCAGTTGGCGTCGCGCCAGGCATCCGACAGCCACACCTTCGCACTTTCGGCTTCTGTGGTATCCGCCAACAGCGGTTTCACGTCACGCAATTGACATTGTCGTACAGAAAACTTAAAATTCCAATATGGGTTTTTTTCTCTTTTGGACATTGACTTCCGAAAAACTCTTCACATTTACGACACTTGGTTTTTTAATTGAACATGCAGATTTTTAATATAGCGCGTCAATTATCTCTGAAGAAACACATCCCTAAGCCACTAATGATCAGTAAAGACCATGGAAGCTATGATATACTCGTAAGTCTTCTGATTCTTAAGAAACCCATAAATTATACAGTGCTATCGATACCACTAGCAATATAAAAGAAATAAGTTTTTCTTGAGGTATTCTTACCTTCGATAATGCACGAAAAGTAACCAATGCATAATATGGTATGTTTCGTTGTGAGAAGTAGAATTTAAGACACACGCGATTATCGCCTCGCCAATGAACATAAAACATTTTAAAACTTTAATATCGTATAATGTTTAAGACTTCGTGAACGAAGGATATGAAAAATTCTTGTTGAAGGAACGAATATGAATAGTAATCAGACGGGTGTATTTTAATCATTTTTCAATGAATTATTCTCTGAGATGTCACTTTTGTAGCATTAAATATTTTGGAAATCAACACCTGAAAAAAGATTATCAAAAAATATATTTCTGATAGAAGTAAAATTTTTTTTTTTGTGGGGCTTTAGGGCTCGTCAACAGCGAGGTCATTAGAGCCCTTAAAACTTGTACAAGTAGGGAAAATGCAGTTACGCACTAGGGAGAGCCGACATGACTCTCCCCGCGTGTGGGACTCGCCGAAAGACTCAGCCATACCCACTAAAAACCCTCCTGCATTACAACTCTAAACACAAATTCCAACATATCACATGACTTTTACTAGAAACATTAAAAAAAAGAAGAGGAAAGAGGAAAATGAAAGATACCCTAGCCCTAATAGCGTCGGGATCGAAAAGAACATAGAAGTAAAATATTTTCACAAACACATTTCATTCAATTCCGAGCAACTTCCATACGTGAAATGAAATTTGATGAAACCTCAGAACTATAAATAATTCTATAGATTTTAATTATACACCCTGTAAAATAATATAACCACAGAAACCAACATCTAACCAACGCAAATTATTGAGCATCATATGTGACATAATAGTACGAAGTGTAGTCAAGCGTTCCGGATTCGATCTAATTTCCGACAGTAATGAATGGAGGCGTCAGAGATTTGAAGTGCAAGAGAAGAGGAGGGATTAAAGGTGGTGAACCTGCAAGAGAAGAGGAGGGATTAAAGGTGGTGAACCCCCGTCGCTGGTGACCCGGTTCCACCAGCACCTTCAACCATTGAGCTGACCATAATCGCGACAGGTCGTGAGAACCATGCCGGTGCACTTGGAAACGAGATTTATGGCGCTCCACTTCTCTCGCACTCGCCCGGAGCGCGTGCCCCCCATGGAACTGTCAGCGACGGCGGGTGCACTGCTCATGACAGCGGCGTTTTCGCAAACGGTAGCCGTGAGAAGAGGAATCGTCCCTTTTACTTCACTAACCGAACGTTTGATCAAATGCCAACAGTGACAGCTATCGCGAATATTTCGTAATACTCGACACAAGTGTCAAGCATGGGAAAAGGAGACGTGTGGTTCATTGGATTGCGCCACGGGGGTGATTTCCATTTAGTATGGTGGAGCCAGAAATCAGTACTAAGCATTTTCTTCGTACATGGCTTGAAGTAATAATGCTCAAATTTGTGTATTCGTGATTTTTCACGAAAAGAATTATTGTACTTCCAAAATCTCGAAACATTTACTAGACCAACATTGCAGGATTCTAGTAGAGTGCTGCTACTACGCCGTAAAAATTTGAACCCATATCATACTTAATTAAAACGTTTCTTAATCATCATAAGGATTTTGAAAAAAACCTACTTTTTATAGGTGTAATAATAGGGCTGATTACATAATAAGAGTTTTCGAGTGAATCACTAACTCCCCATAATGTCGCGTTTTAGTGCTTGTAATAATACTTGTAATATTTTATAGTTTATATTATCCCGTCAATAAGCAAATGAAGCATTTCCATACACATAAACAAACGAATATAAATAACTTGAAATAAACTATCATTGTGCTTCAGAGTTGAGCACCTAACCTACATCAAAGACACTGCAAGAGTTCATTATTTCGTGAAATAGACCATCCAGAGGCTTAAAAGAGAAAAGTACTCTTCTATCATGAATCAATATGATCAATAAAATATCTCATATGCTTTGGAAAAACTCCTCCCCTTTACAAGTTTTTTTTTTCTTTTCTTTTCTTTCAATTTTGTTCGTGTAACATTTCCATGATCATCAACTAACTAGACTCAAGTACACATCTTCTCTCCAAAATAAAAATATATTTTTAATTGTAATGTAATACGCTAATTTATTACGCGCCTAACAGTAAAACGGCGAAAAGAGACGCGTACTGCTTTCTGCGAAAAGTTCGATAACACGAGTTCCCAAGTTCCCATGCTCAGAGAAAAGGAACACGAATACTATACGGAAGCAATTGTAATAAAATGCCAGCAATTGTCAGTATTCTTCATATCATTTCCCTGCTTCGGCACTTTGGGGATGCCTTCTCCGACATCACGTGCACGTAAACAGCGTTTCGTTTACGAAACAAGAACTCTGCAATACTCCTACCACAAGAAATGATTACTTCCAATTTACAAAAGCGGACCGAGAAACCGCAGGGCACGCCGTACGCGCCAAGAGACTGGGCGAGGTGGAGAGGGGAGACGGACACTTCTCCACGGGGAAGGATGCTCACGTCTAATGAGTTGTGAATTCCACCAAATCTATGGAACGAGCTATACAGTAAGAGCAAAGAATACACTATTTACCGTGTTTAATAAATGTACGTGAAAGCAAACGGAGTCCACGAAATATTTTTTATTTATTAATTTTTATTTTATATTATGTCTTTTGGGGAAGTTCAGGCCATGAGGCCTGCTCTTCCACCCAACTATGACTTGAGTGTGAGAGATATTGTGTTGCCAGGGAATTTATGGTACCGAACCGACATTTGTTTGGAGAAGGTGAGGGAAACCCCAGCTGAAAACCTCACCTCGTTCGGCCGAGCAGGGTTTGAACTGCCGCTCTCCCGCTCAGCCTCCCGCGGTATCATGGAAGCGAAAAAGCTACCACTAGACCACCCCTGTCGAAATATTCGAGCAATCGTAAGTATCAATAGACTTATAATTGAAGTTGCACTTAACCAGTTACTTCGGCTAATAACTATTTAATTCAGTAAAAGAAAAGAACTAAATTGCATTGTAACTCTGCCACATCCACTACCAAATGCATATGAAAAATATTTTTATAAATATTTCTTAAGTTTTGTAGAAATATGTTCACACTCATGCACGACCTATTGGGAGGAAATTGACATCTTACTTCGGGGGAACTAAATGCCTTGAAGCGCGCACACACACACCAAACGGCATTTTAGACGATAAATACATGTCGATAATTAAAAAAGTAGATTATTATTTATTTAAAATAACATTTTCCACTGAATATTTTGCGCAAATGTCCATCCCAGAGGTAACTGTAATTACACTAACGCGTAGTTATGACGATTAAAGTATGTCTGTCTTAATAGATGTCGACTCTGACTTTCTAATTTCATCTCACGTGGAATCTCAAAGGAACATAAATCACATATTTACCTAAATTATTATTTTCCCTTTACGAGGTTAATAATATTACTTTTTTTTCGTAACATTTCATATAATTCTCTTCCATTGATAATACTGAAAAATGTACTCAAAGTTCACCAACAATGTTTGGGCAATGCGGATACGGTAGAAATGATTATACTTCGGACATGTTTTTAAGGATTAAATAGAATTTAGAGGATTTGACGCAGAAACGGTAGCTGTACTCTGTACTCTGTACGATAGAGCTACCGCGAACAGGAGGAATTGACAGGAGGAGGAAGCGGAAAAAATGCGAGGAGCGGCAACTGGCTCCGCACCGTCGTATCGCGCGATATTCACGAACTGACCAGCTAAACACAGAAAAACAATCAATTTTAACCAAGGAAGACAAGTGTGCTATTGCAATACCTTAACTGTTAAAGTAATTATCCCCCATATTTTGTACGAGTGCAGGCGAATTACGTCGGTCAGGCTTGGAAAGTTAGCATCATTACATACCTCATACAGATCATCCCTTTATTTAATTTTGAAATAGAAGTAGATAATTAACAATTGTTTAAACATTTATTAGGCAAATTACTTTATTAAAATTATTTATTTAGCTAACGTGTGTATACGTCACTTTATTATAAGGCCTCATAAAGGAAAAGTAACTAATCATAGAGGAAGTAATAGTGAGAAAAATTATCTATCGTAATACATCTATACATTACATTGTGTTCTCTAAGGTCACACTACCCAAGGGCTAGACGGGCAACATACTTCGTGTTATCTTACTTCTAGAAAGTATTCTAGTTCTAGCAAGATCTCTGAACCCACGTGGGCCATGTCCGGGTCCAGGAGATTAAGAAGAAAAAATTCATAATATATCAAACTGGATGCGAGGTATAAACGGAGTATTCTTACAAACAGGTCTAGCAACTCGGGGTTTAGCACATAAAAAAAGGAAAAATACGGAATATTAAGTTAGAATAAGTCCGGTTGACTAAAATATACTGTAAATTTTATGACATTCAAGAAATAGCAAAATAAAATATAAATCTCAATTTTTACTCGAGTATTTAGCGACTTCGTAATTTCTAGTCTAACGATATGACAGGTTTCACACGCGGTTCATTTGCTGTAAATATAACAAACAAATTTTACGATGAATTCGTATTAAGAAATAAATTTCAAATAACAGTCTACTTACTATTAGAACGAAACTTATTGTATTATTTGAACTATTTATTATTAGAAACAACATTTATCTAAAGGTAATAATTCATCCGAGTGAACCCGATCCCCAGTCGTATCATTGAATTTGAATGTATTCCCTTTCAAAAAATTGTACAATAAACATACAATATAAATTGGAAAATACGTTAGCCGCAACTGCCTGTATATGCGACCAGCTGAAACAACAAATACGTATTTTATCAAAACAATATCAAAGTCGATCGCAGTCCTTTCGAGAAAAATAAAGGAGAAAAAGCGAAATAGTCGCACTCAGGACGTCTGGAATTAATTAATGAACAGAACTAAAAATAATATCGAGAAGAGTAATTTTTGTTAATAATGAAAAAACTTAAAAGATAGTTGTTACTTTAAACTTAAAATTAACAAAATAGTTATTTACAAATTTATTATTACATTTTATTATTATTATTATTATTATTTGCGTTAAATTACAAACATATAGACATTCTATTAGGATTATAATTCGCAGCTAACTTTTAATCTTATCTACTAATTTTTACTTAAATTTTTGAATCCGCCTCCACCTCTGCCTCGAAATTGATGGAATGGTCCCTTGCTTGCTTCCGGAGAGTAAATTAGTTTATTGTCCTCCACGTGGTCATACGCAGTTTGTACTGCTTTTTTGACAATAAATTTCACTATCCACAACTTGTAACTGATGGTTACAAAAAAGAAACATTCAAATTAATTTTACATGCTGAAAAAATTACATCGCCGTCAGTTCATATCAGTCTTCCATTTTACTTATTTTACATCTAAAGCGGCTTTGAAGAGTACGAGGTACAAATGTCAAAGAATTCACCAAAATACAAGCACATAATATTTTAGATGGTATTATATATAACCATAAACACAAATACAATAACTCTGAAACTTAATACAATAGATATACTGAAAATAATAAATACTAGGAAACTATGGAAGATAGGAGGTAAATGTCATTGATTTCACTGACCCTGCTTTCAGCCTTCACAAAGAATAATTTGAAACAGTTAATTTCGTCAATTTTTTTTTTGGCGGATAGTTAAAATATTTAAGTCCTAAAAAATGTTTTGGAAAAAAATTATTTATTTACCCGCTGTTTTACAACCTCATCGTGTTGTAAAACAACTGCTCAGTACTTCTTGAACTAGAACAACATTGATTGTGTTAAAGGAACTGGGGTAACAGCTTTTATGACAAAAACAACTATATCGAAGTAAGCACACAGAGGTAATGAAATAATAAGAAAAAGGATTTCTCATTTTTCATGACACAAATTAAGTCTCAAGTTAGTCAAAATTGTTTTAGAAAGAAGATTAAAAAGTAAACCAAACAATTAATAAACAAATGAATTATATTAAAATAATATATGGGGTTTTATTAAAAAACAGAGGGTTTGGGGGGGGGGCTTTACGGCTCGTCGACATTGAGATCAATAGAGCCCTAAAAACTTGTACAGATAGGGAAAATGCAGTTACGCACTAAGGAGAGCCAACATGACTCTCCCCACGTGTGGGACTCAACCATACCCACTAAAAACCCTCCTGAATTGCAATGTATCAAGAGGAAAATGAAAGATATCCTAGCCCTAATAGCGCCGGGATCGAAAAGAACAAGAGGTGACGAAGGAAAATCAGGAAAGAGAAAGGAAGAAGCCTAACAAAAGTATAGAAGTAATGCCAGACTCAGCTCGGGGCCCCGTGTTCGCCAAACACGTACTTACTAGATGTAAGTCCCCTGGGGTGAAACAGAGGTTTAAATTACGATATAAACCATGGATAAAACCGTGGACAATAGTATAAGTTAATATTAAATGTATAATACGGAAACATCAAAGAAAGGGTATTATGCACCTCAATTCAAATAAATGTGTCTCGTCAGTAAAATCGGTAAATCTATCCTGTGTGCCACAATGCCATTTCAAAATTGATCAGGATCGGATATGCTTTCTCGCCTCGCTTTGGGTTTCCATAAAACATCTTACAGATTTTTAATCGTATTCAACAAGGGTTGGAAGTCTAAAGAAAGAAATGATGGCTACGTGCCTTTTAGCAACAACGTGCCATGCCGACGAGTAAACACTTGATGCTTTTAGCGAAATCTACATGCAGGAAAGAAGCCAGGATTTTGCTAAAGAATGGGGTGGATCAGATACGTAAATAACCCCTTATAATAGCTCTTATTTTATATTTATTGAAAAAATTATTTCAATATTAATTCAGCGCCATCATTATACACGCATTAAATCAACAATCCTTTAAATGAATTTAACTAGGGTAAGATTTTATTTTCATTATTAATTGTCACTGGAATAAGGAAGGGGTGTCCGGATCCCCCTTTTAGCTACGTCCTTGCAAAGTGGTTATTCGCCTCCACAATCTTCACAGAAAACGTTGAGTAAGAAATTCATACTAGTGTGGAGAGGAGCAGCCAATAGGGTTGCAGCGCACACGTGTCGCTTTAACACGTGGAATCCCGTAGCACAACCACACACCCAGCAATACAAGGCGCGCAGGCGTCACCGCTCCTCCGGTGCGCAATGCACGCGCGCCGACTCCGCCCCCAGCGGCAGCGTCATGGCACAGACAAATCGCGAACCATAATGAGTTCATTAACTTTCGAGATATCTTATCTAACAATACGCACTGGGTTTGTGTTCCTGCCGATTAATCAAACAACAGGGCGAAGGACAGAGTCCGATAAATCGGTGAAGCGGACTCCGCAGGGGAAGAAGCTGCTGTAGGAATCCGGATAGAGAGACAAGCAGCCTGGCAGAAGAGAAGGAAGGCGGCGCCAGGGGCCACGACGAATATAAACACGGCCACGCCCTCTGCCGTCCCCGCTCGACAGCCTCAGTCCGCTTCCACCCCCACCCTCCATGAACGCAAAGGAAACGCCATATTTAATGTCAAATTATGAGTACGCGTTCGAAAGGTTCGCCCGCTCAGCAACATGTTAATTACGCCCTTCAGCGGGCAGCGGACAGGCGGTCGAAGGAACGGGCCGCAGCGTTGGCGCTCTGGATGTAGCGCTCTAGTGCGGAAGGCACGCGGGCAGTATGAGCAACGAAGCGTCCTAATTGGAAATCCGATATAATGATTATATTTACGCAATCAAATTACACATGTAGTATAAAATGTCAGTTATTAATAATATCAAAATTTTAGATACCACTTATTTCCGAATTAGATGCAGAATAATTAGTTTTGAATTTTGAAATAATATCATGTTCATTAAAAAACATTTTCTTTTCGTTGTTTTATGGAGAATGAAAGAATCTTGTTTTAGCGCAGTCCAACGTCTCCAAAAGCCTAATAGTAGTATGAATCTCAGCATCCATTTGCCCATCCTACATGTAGATAGCATACATGTATTCGAAGAAAGCTTGGAATAATTTGACTATCGATAATCTTGAACTTGTAAATTAAAAGCGTGTTTCAACAATTTCCTAAACACATTGTCAAAGTAAATTTTCAATATCTATGTCGAATTACCCTATAAGTTTGAAGCAAGTAACGTAGATTCCCACTACTTTAATGTACTTAGAATATGTGTGACAAATCACGTTAACGTTATTTTCTGTCCTGTTCACTGGCAGACGAATATAGGTAATAAGAAGAAAATGAAGAAAAGAGAGAACCGGGTTGAGAGCGGTTGATTGGCAGTAAAATCAAGAAATTCAGCACTCACGTACCATGAAGATATCAACAAATATTTTCGCTATCATACGCAAAAAGCCTAGAACCCAAAAGGTACTATTTCTTTCTAAATCTGAAAGGGATTGGGTAGTTAGTTCATAAAATTATTGGTATAATACGAGTTTCGTACAGTATAACTTACTATTTCCGAAGGATATGTTAGGAAAAATACACGGTATGTAACTCGTATACCTAGAAAGATGCTACAAGAGTATTTCTTATTATTAAACAAAAGTACCGTTCCTAACAGTTAAGATTGCATTATTCTATAGTACATCTGGAAACGTTAGTTGAGTACACGTGAAACTTCTCATTAACCGACCCCCATGGGCCCTTAAAATTTGACTGCTATTGACAAGTGTCTCCTTTTGGGAAGGTTAACGTATAATAATATGACAGAGTTTGAAAAGGTATCCACAATGGAGGAATGTTCGCTTTTAAGAAGTTAATGGAAGTTTGGCAGCATGTGATCAGACACTTAATACCTCGATAATATGGGTCGAATATCGCCTTCCGGTCGAGAGGCGATTGACGCAGCTCTGCCAGCCAATCTCTTTCAAGAAGCTGCTGCTTTGGTACCACGCATTCGGATGAAGAGAGACCGCGCAGCCGGCACCCCGATCGTAAATTGATCCTGGAGTCTCTTCTCGTTTGTTCCAATGGCCAAAGGTTGGCCGCTCCACTCGCCTCCGCGACCGCACTTCGTCTCTCGTGGAAGACGCGACGTGCTCTCTAAATCTTGCCCGCCGAGCAAATCGTCCAACAAATGGAAAAGACCACACCGCCGCGCCAACTCCCGGCGCATGTCCCTCCATTGTTCTGATGTGTATTTTAAAGCATTACGAAAGACGTTGTTGGCGGCCTCATACTCCTAATCTCGCTCATCTACAATCTTTCATCGCGTCTTGTTTAAAACCATCTCGTCTATTTCTCACGGCTCTCTGCTGTGTTCGTCTCGTTGCCGTTTGCTGTTTGATCATGGGAACCATAGGTTCATATCTCTTTCCTGAAGTCTCTGGCGATCGCTTTTCTGTTCGTAAATCAAATATTTTATCTTGAGGTACAGGCTCCAACCATTCTTATCCCAGGATAGAATCAGAGTCGATAATAAATTGGTAGGCACTAATTAAGAGGATACATCCAGAGTTTATTTTGTGTGACCTTTAGAAATAAACATAAGGACGTAGAAACGTAAAGAAGCATGGGGCACAAAAATATAATTTGTTCTGTAAACTTGAAACATAATTTACTTCATGAGTACATCAACAAGTTTTTCCGTTTGTTTTTTCGCATCAAATGTAATAGAAATTTTTAATAAACCCAACAACTTGTTCACCTCTAAAATTTAAAATTTAATGAAATAATCAGACTAGATGGGACATACATGTCATACAAACTTAAACCCAATATATACGCGATAGAGTTCCACCAATCACAGTGTGATGCTCCAGTGAAACCGTATGACAGACGAATCCACAACGACGTTGCTTCCACCCATGTCGACAACGCCAATGTAACGCAGGTGGACAAGCGTCTGCAAGGAGGACGACTCTGCGGAGGAGGGACCGACCGCCCCCGCCTCCTTAGCTGCGCGGCACACCGCCCCGCACCAGGCCTGGCCAGGGGTGCTCGAGCTTTAATGGTATATTGTAACAGAGGGGCGTGTTATCGAGACGGCCATTGTGTACAGAGCGGCGTCGGCCGCGGGGAGTTCCCAGAACCCGAACCAACTGCCTATCGATACATCGATACCTCTGCTTAGAGTGTGGAACAAACGACGGACGGACGGACGGACAGACGAACGGACGGACTCGTACCGCCGTTCGTCGGACGGAATCCCAAAGTCCAAGAGATGGCGCGCTCGCGTTCCGATGCGGTGTGAGTGGAGGGGAAGAGCTGTTGAGTGCCTGCGGGCGGGGCGGCGTTCGCACCTCCGGCGCTGGGCCGCGCCATGCCATGAGCTCGCGCGCCCCAATCCAGGTGATAGACTCAGTGGGTCATAAAAGCGAATGAGGGCGGGGCACCTTCCGCGGGCGGGCGGGCGGGCGCGGAACTGGATGGGCGGGCGAGCGGGCGGGGGGGAACGGGACGACGCATTGCAAGGCAGGGCGGGGCGACAGTGATGAAGAATGACGGACACTCCGCGATGCAACGGGGATTGCAGTATGGTCCAGAAGATTAACAGACAATAAAAGCTCATATGACAGTGAAAACCTCAAAAGAAGAGAATGCAGGAAAATGACGAAACAACCACATGTGTTTGTCATCGCATTTCTCAATCTAATAAATGTGATTCCTAACGGAAAAAATATTTAAACATGTTAAATTATTTTAGCCATGTCATCGGTTTTTTTGTGACAAAATGTTAAGGTATTTTGATTTTTAAAACGTAACGCTCATTATTGTTAATTTAATGAGTGGTGGTGTAATAGCTCCAAATGAAAATAAAACAACTAAAATTTTACAAAATCCAATTTAAAATTGGGCAAGGGGAAAAAGATAATTAAAATATTCAATAGTCAACAAGGATGGCTCAAAATTGAACCATTTAACTCTTAACATTTTTATTTGCAGTATTTTGTTTGCTTTACATGACTCGAGAAATAAAAACCAGTTTTCCACAGTGTTACCCGCATCAATTCGAACCGTATCGGGTAAGAGCACTAAAGGAACTTCTCCTCTATTAAGAAAGATTCTCTGGAGTCATTACACAATGCAGTCCTAAGTCTCTTCTGTCCAACAATATCACCGAGCGTTTATTGCTACACCACTCTCGAACAACCACCTGCTTCACCGAGTAGAGCCCCCGGAATATATCGGCAACGGTGACATTTCAAACTCACATAATTTGTCAAACGGAAGATTTCCCACGAAATACACACGAATTTCATACATCAACCTCTTTCATAGAAGTATTCTCACTCGTTGAATTAATATAACTCAATTAAAAATAAGTATCGTGTATACTTCACGCCAAGTATGACAAATATGCCAGTATTCACTCGAGTAATAACGGCATAATCTACATCTCGTCAAAAATCCACGAAGAAACACAAAACAAACTCGCAATACGAGAGCTATATTTATAACCATTTTGAACACTATCTCTTCTCCCATTTACAATTTATAACCTTTGTTTATTCGTCGATAATATTTTTCTCTCGCGCCAGATAGTGAGGCGGCAGCACGCCGCAGTGTGCCCGCCTGGCTGCCTTCCCTTTGCTCAGCAAGCAGAAAGGATTGGCTTCATAAATCCTGGCCGAGAGCCATAGATTAGTGCGGGTTAAGTGTACAATTAGTGCTGGTGATCGGCCGAGTTGAGCGGGTGGGCGGGAGCGTCGGCTGGTCGCGGGGTTGGCTGTGGTGTCTGCTGCTGCGGGGTTCCCACCACCTACAGAGAGAAGAAGAGTCCTTCTTCCCTCAGATCCTCTTCATTCCCGTTCTATACATAGGCCGCAAGATGCCCACGCTCAGATTATTACCGTTGCCTTTCGGTTTGCTCTCGTTGCCATGGTGGCGATGGTGGCGGGTTACTCGAGTGTGGCTAACAGATGAGCATCGCGTACCATCCTCTCCTCCCCGCCGCCCAGAGCGTCGCCGTAGCCGCCGCCGCCGCGCCGCTCTCCCAGACCGTTGGCGTTCCCTGTTTAATTAGCGCCTGCTTATCGCCGTCGCCGCGTCGAGAGCTTCAAGATAAACGCACGGGAATACGCTGTTCGGCGCTGGCTCGTACGCTCGTTCAGCGCCTGCCCCGCTCACCGCCAACGTCCGTTTTATTAATTCCTTTCGAGAGGGCATTCCAAACGACTTTGCTACATATAGCCACTTCAATATTCGAAATGTTTTTTTTTTAATACTTGATACAGAAACGTAAATTCCAGAGTTCAAATCACAAATGTTTAAATTAATGACAAGTTACCTTCATTTATCTTCTGTTTATGAGTATATGTTATTAATAATATATTATTATTAACATCATCAATGAATTATTCGGAGATATATATGCATCCAGTGCATAGTGAATTGGCGGGGGGGGGGGGCATTTAGGCATACCTCCTTTTGCGCAAGTCTGTAACAGTGCGCACAATTCTACAAGTCTCCAGAATGACTGACTTTTGCGATTAAATGATTTATTATTATTATTATTATTATTTAGTTTTAGTCTGAAGACTGTTTTGAACCATCTCGCGAAGCGTCTAGGTAACCCCAGACATCCTCTGACATGTGACACAAGGGAACAATGGCCTTGAGGGTGAATGCAATGCTTTGGTTGCTTACCGTTACCTTCCGCGGGTATACCCATTCCTTACCCGGGATCCGAACCGAGAACCTTCTGCTTCAGAGGAGACCTCAGACTCAAACCGTCAGTTCACCACCGTCAGGGTCACAAGCTCAGTTCTAGTTCATACGCAAACAATATTAAAATAATATTTTTTTTGTGGAAAAAAATCAAAATCTCACAGTACAATTTTTTATTTTTCATATCTGCAAAGGTGATCATTGCCTAGAGAAGAACCGTAATAATCCAATGTCACAGTCATTATCCGAAATTCGCTTCATCTCGATATGCCAGCTCTACCCACTCGTCCGCTCGAGTCCGAGACGAATCGGGCGATAGGCTTGCTTAATCCAAAACATACACGCTGCGTATCTAGCGGGTTTTCCCCCCCTTAACACCCACTGCGCTCACACACAACCTCTTCCAAGAAGAACCTCTCAGTGCGTCATCACCACACACCCCTCTCTCGAACCCCCACCCACTGTCACACAGCAGTTCCCTCCCCATCCCCACCCCCCGGTCCAACCTGCCGCCGCATTCACATACCCACCCCACCCCCCACCGTATCCACTGCAACACCGCCTCCAAGTGCGAAGGAGGCGGGTTCCACGCCGCCGAAAGCAACACCTTGTAATTACAGAATTATGCCCAGACAAGATCTACAAATAATGCGCTCATTTTTCTTATATTAAACGCACTAAAAACACCGGCGCCTCTCTGGATATTGCCCAGAAACAAAGATCCTAAAGAGATTACTCGGAATTGGAGACAAAACCTTGAGTTTTCCAATTAATTACATATTTGTCAGAAAAATAGAACAGAAAGTTGGGTTCGGCACTGACCATGGTGCGTTCCATCCCGCAAAATTTCAAATCGGAAATGCCATTAGATACTGTCAATTAATGAGGATTTCTTGTTTCCAAAGTAACAGGAGAATTTGAACCGTCGTTGCGAGAATTAAAAGAAAAGAAATTCTGAAACATATCCAAAACCTCCCGTCGCTGTTCGATCAATGAACGCATAAATCAATAACACGTAGTCTTACCTCCGCCATGCGTCAAATCGTCATCAAAAGAAACTCCTCGTATCGTTTAAAGAATGACAGCTATTTGGGAGGAATTCGAAGGTGAAAGCGAAAAGAATGACAGTCGATCCTTGGCGATTCGCAGAGACAAAAGCTTTACTTCAATTCGATAATAACAAAATCTTTATCCTTTATGATTGTTTATTCGCAATTGCAATTAAATGTGGAAATAAAAGATGCCTCGGTTTTCATCTTCTAAAACGTAAACACCTAATGAACAGCACAATTTTTAGTGACTCTTCTGGGGATTCCAATTTTTTTTTACTGGTAGAAAAAGTGTCACGTGAATTTGAGGCATCTTACAGTAAAAGATAACAATGAAGCGTCGTAACTCCTCGCGATAATAGCTTTAAGTGTCATTGTCATTGGGCAAATGTTGGAAAGCAAAGCTGTAAAAAGTTAATGCATTAACATAAAACGCAGAATAAACAATATTATGACAAATTAGCCAATATACTGGTTATCACAGAAAACAATATCCCGAAATTAGTTAAAACTATTAACAAATTTCGAGATATATTTGGGAGAATAAGGAAGAAAAAACTGAACAAGATATCACAGAATGAAAAGCTATGGTTTGTTTTAGATTTCTCAATGACATAACTCAGAGACGGGAGTGAGGTACTCACGAATGTCATGCGAAAAAAAAAAAATTTATCCATTAAGATCTTAATTATGATTAGTTTCCTTATATTTTCTAGTTTGTTTTGTAATTAGTACACAATACTCTCGATTATCGGCGTCTCGCCATTATCTGGCAAACAAACAAAAATAGAATTTCAGCTTTTTATTTCAATAGACCATAAAGACTTTTAAAACTATTATTAGACAATTTATTGAATACATTTAAAGTAATAGTCTAGAAAATCTACGTGCCATAATGTTTAATTGCATGATCTTATTAGAGTGAATAAGAGAGATTCACAGAACAATAATAACGATTGTTTACTTGCCACAATTTTATACAAATCGGCAGCAGAGACGCACCCTGTCAAAAGTGTATTGTATTTAACATCTCCCTTAACAATATTGAAATTATTGTAAATAGTTGATTCTACGTCTAGTTTCTACTAGGTCAGTTATTTTGGGTTTCAATTCTCCACCCTTTTCTTTGCAGAACAATTATACAAGAAGAAACCTCATTTTCTGGCTATCTCAGCTATCACTATGAAAATTAGATTGGTTAATCAATCTCTAGGATCGGTTTTGTTCTCTATCTTCTAGTGAACTAATCTGGCGTTTCTGGTATTGTATCTACCACAATATTCAACGTAATCAATAAAATTTACCTTAATATCATAAACACCGATCAAGATAATGAAGAGTAATTAAACAAAAGAATGTATACCCGTAATTCGAATTCATATCAAAATAGATTTGTTTTATAAGTAATTCAAAAACTAATTTGTAATAATGATTTACCTCAACAAGATCGATGTAATTACAAATATTTCCGTAAAACTTTGAAAAATAATGCGATACAGTTACGGGCAAAGAGACCTTAATTCTTATGCACTTAAATAAAATAACTAAGCCATAACCTAACCTACCTCGCATTTTCCCACTTCATGTGGGGTCGGCGAATGGGGATGGATAAATGATGCTTCGTTTTGTTTTTGGCTGGGGAATACTAGGGTGCCGGATGCCCTTCCTCCCGCACCTCACCTGAAGCGGTGATTATGAATGAAATGGGGGTGAATAATTATGAGTGAATGTTGTGGTGCAATGATAGGCAGGGGAAACGGGAGAACCCCGAGGAAACCTACTTGGATCGGACTGGGTTTAAAACGGTGTCCCCAGAGGTAGATGGCTAGCGCGTTAGGTACTACGCCACGCGTCGCCCCGGGTCACAGATTATTCGTTCAGTGGATTGTCTCACGTAACGCAAGCGAACTCTGGTGGACACATTAGTGAACTTCACAGTTAACATGCGAGTTTAACAATTAATTAAGTCCTTTGAACTATCAAATAATTTTATCGATTACTTCTTCCGACTTCCGTGGAACATACATTACAAATAGATCACTTTTATTAATATAAATAAAAAACACATAACAAAAAATCATCAACAACAAATAGCGAAGATGACTGTGCGAGAATGGAATAAAAGTGCGTGAGGCATGAGTCGACGTGATGTAGCAGTGTCAGCGTCATGGAGGTGATTGCTCAGCATAGCCCCCCCCCCCAGGGGACTTACATCTAGTAAGTACGTGTTTGGCGAATACGGGGCCCCGAGCTGAGTCTGGCATTACTCCCACTTACTAGTGCCATGCTCCTTCCTTTCTCTTTTCTGATCTCCCTTGGTCACCTCTTGTTCTTTTCGATCCCGACGCTATTAGGGCTACGGTATCTTTCATTTTCCT
>NNCF01127356.1:1155350-1178663 GCA_002313205.1 Laupala kohalensis
GAGGGTTTTTAGTGGGTATGGCTGAGTCATTCGGCGAGTCCCACACGCGGGGAGAGTCATGTTGGCTCTCCCTAGTGCGTAACTGCATTTTCCCTACCTGTACAAGTTTTAAGGGCTCTAATGACCTCGATGTTGACGAGCCCCAAAGCCCCACAAAAAAAAGGCCAACACACAGGCACAAACGTAATCGGTGCTTACTGAGTTCATATCACCGTGTTCGCAACGAAATTATCTTTATTTTAAACAAACAAATAAATAAATTTATTTCACAAAGCAGTACAAGCTGCGAAAGACCACGTGGAGGACAAACTAAATTACTCTCCGGATGCAAGTTAGGGGCCATCCCATCAATTCTGTTCGAGTGCCCTGGGGCAGAGGCGGATGGGAAATTTCAGCAAACTCCGAGATAAAATAAAAAGGAAGCCACGTGTTATAATATTAATAGGAGATCAACAGATTTGTATTTAAAACAAAAAATAATTCACAAGTACGTATTATCGTATTTTAATACATTGTTCAATGAGAAAACATATGAGTGTTTAAATTTTTTTAAAAAATAATTACATTATTTTAATTAAAGCGCTGGCCTTATATACTCAGGCAACACATCCGCGATTTGTTTGTTTAATATTATGCTTAACAAAAAAAGCCTTTCGTTAAGAAAACATGGGTGAAGGTCAAACCTTTACGACAGGCCTAAATTTTCTCGTGGTCGGAGTCGCATGATGCTTAACTATCCGGTTAATGCCGCGTCTCGCTGACAACTAGAATTACCTATCATTATTAATGTCTTATTAGCACAATCGGAAATAGTTTGCAAACTCGGTTCATCCCTGTGCTGCTTCAACAAAATCTGAAGGTCGACTGCAAATGTCGTAAAGGTTAGATATGACAGAATGACAGTTTTTTCACAAGAGACAGTGGCTTATACGAGGAAAATATCCTTTTCATTCCGTGTAGCTAGCGCCACTTCTTAATGAGTAGTTGCAATTAATTTTGGCTTGAAGTTACTAAATAATATGTCGCTAGATAAACTAAAATCCACATGCCCAAATCCGTCCACTCTCCATACATTCGTGTCGTATCGCCCTCTACAGCAAAACTCCGCCAGCAAATTTACAAACGTGCTATTATGGAATACCACAAAGTAAGCTGTAAAAAAACACCACAAGGGGACTCCATTTGGGCTAGCATGTTCAGCAAGACGTGCTTTGATAAAATACCACAGGCGGCAGCTAAAGATATAAGTCAAGTAACTGTGATTGAAGTAGTAGTGACATTTAAAACGATGGAATTGTTTTGTTCAAGCAAATACCGCAAACATAAAAGTCATGATTATTTTTTACAAGAAATATGAGTCGTGTCCCATGCAAATATTTATTTTAAAACAAATAACCCAGTAAACATCGCTAGTGATCCCATTAGGCCCAACTGTATGACGTTTTCAGCCGAGATTTCCTTCATGTTCTCCAGACAAATCTCGGTTTTATACCTCACCTTTCCCATTACTCACCCAAATCATAGTTAGGTGGAAGAGAAGGTCTCTCGGCCATAAACTAAATAAAAATAAATAAATAAATATTTTATATACACAGAATCATTTAATTTATACGCACCTATGTTCACATTTATTTTTGTCAGTATACTATATAAATGAGAAATTTAAATTTTGAATCAGGATAAAAGTTAAAACTTCAGCAACTGTAAACAGCGAACAATACATATGATTGGAGGAAACACCCAAGAAGAGAATGTTCTTTGGAATCAATGTACTAGCTTGAATTTCTTTACAAATATCATAAAAATAGTGCAAAACATTGGTAACAATCTTTCTTCATTTTTCTGGGCATTCAACATAAACTAATGTATGACTCATTTTTTCTAATACACAGAGTCTGTACATTCAATGAGTACGCATTGCGATATATATTTCTCTCTGTTGACGAACTTTGATATGTTAATCATGAGCAGTTTGATTCATAATTGCATTGATAACTGAATGTGACAAATCTTTTCAAGAGATATCAATGTGGATTCACGAAAGATTCTAAATAACGACGCAACAAAGTCAGTCACAAGTCATATTAAAAAATACATCAGGCTCATTGAATAATGCGGGGTTGTCTGGACAGGTCCAAATCACCCTAGTCATTTTTAATGTATAATCAGAAAAATCATGTACTTAAAAAACAATGTTAGACCGGGACGCATTTACATTTTCCCTCTGAAGAGCTGCTGTGCAAGTCCGCTAAAGAAACGACGGAAGCAGAATACAGAGGGAAAAATAAAATCGAAAAATGAGGAGAGAAGTGGGAAAAAAAGCTTGGGAATCTCTAAACTAAGGTACGGAAAACGGGTGTACGGGGACGGTGAGGTTAAAAGAAACGCGATACGGAAGCCTGGGGAAATTGAAAACGTGTAGTATGGAGTGGGCGTGCGTCGCGTCGGTCGCTTCCCAGTCCCAGCGACGAGGGGCCCTGAAATCAAGATTTGCACTGAACGCTGCGCCGTCTGTCGCTGAATCACTGCGATCTGACGGGACACGTGAAGGCACGGCGTTCCATCTGCGTCCATCGGGTTGTGTCCTTCCAACCGAGCGAAGGCCAAAAACTTCCGGAATTTCATGGTATCTCTCGAGGTACGAGCAAAGTCCGTTCCATTGTCACATCCTAGGTCAACCTCTTAGATGACGAACTTTTTCCCACTTTCCCATTACACCATTAAAAAATTATAACGGTAGGAAATTAAAGGGAAAACAATATTTTTCCGCTAATATTAAAGATAGTGGACTAAAGAGATAAGACTTTTAAAATTCATGATATGAAATGAGTAGGGAATCTTTACTCAAGAAGTTGATATCGATGAATACTTCTAAAAGAAATCTACTTTAAAAAGAGAAAATCTTTTTCTTAATGAATTTGTTTTCAATAAAACCCCTCCTCCACAATGTAAGCTGGCCATATAAAAAAATGATTCTGAAACAGTTAAGATTTTTAATGGTATTTCAATAGTCTCATAATCAATTATTAACCAAAAATCTCCAGATTGTATAATTACAGTTCTTGTTATGAGCAAGAAATATACATCCAACTCTATATCAGATAAAAATAGCACAGTAAGTAGAATTCATTTAATCTTCGCAAATTTGAGTTCGGTTTTCTCTACAACGCACAACTTCCCCACATCATAAAGAGAACAAGGCGAGTTCTCTTCAAAACTCATGTACGGTATATTAGCTTCGTCTGGGATCGCATTTCCCAAGTCCCTTACGCAGCTATCTTCGTTTTATTTTATCCCTCCACAAGTCAGCAAAGTGGTCAAGGAATTGTCACAGAAAGCATTCGCGCTGAATGATCATACAATGACTCAGTAGGTTCATTAACGAAGCACACAACCGTTATGGAAAGTACAAACAAATAATTAACACTTTTATGATGCTCGAATGACAAATTTAGATCATACGTTAATCACGGAGCTTCACACAATTAAGATCAATCCCTTTGTTTGACTAAAACGATGATGTGATTAATTGGAGAAGTATTAGGCTGCTTCGAATTTCTTCACACCGATAGCACAAATTATTCTTTGTCTTAATTGATGGTATAGATGTAATTTGTAAATTACCTTTCTCATTAGTTTAAAAAAGGGAGAAGACATTTAAACGTCACACACAGACTAATATCGATCAATCGATCAACTGTGATGGGTCCAGAAACCAAAGAGCGAAGGTTCGTGTTGCTTCTAAAAGCAACTGAAACTTGTTATGCAGTTTAGCGTTATTGTCCCTTGTATCTCGAACACGATGCGCCGATCTCAAGAACCATTTGTACATAAATATATGGTGTTCCAGGCAAGTAAAAAGTATATTTTTATTATTAATACTGCATTTGAGGTAATCTTCAAAGTATTCTACATTTAGAAAACAGAGGTATCACTTTTAGTACAAATTATTCGAACATTATCCATCGTTTTGACCTGTTTGAGCATTTTCATCAGGTGTATAGTACACGCCTCGTGTCGGATGTTCTTCTTCAAAGACTGTCTTCAGACATCCAACAACGCCGTTACTCGAACCACGGTATTTGGGTTCTCAAGGCGAGGACGCTACCACCAAACCACTGGGACAATGGATAATGTCCGAATAAGTTGCGAAAAAATTATGATTCATCATCATCAAAATCGCCGTACAAAGAAGAAAACAATAGTAGTGTGAACGTGAATAGAAGCTTCATTTTAAAATGCAAAATTCGATTTGACAAAATTAAATCGTTTACTTATTGTTTACATAGATACCTCCAATACACAAAATATACTTGATTTTAGGAACTGAAGAACTGAAAGATAAATCAAATTCTGTTGAATCTTTAGACGATAAGGGTCATTTTCAGACCGAGGGACAACACGATACGAAAAAAAAAATTGTCATTTAAAATAAGCGAATATGCTTTTAAACACTTCATTACAACTTCATTTCATTTAAACGCCGATTGTTACGCCCATAAAGTAGCAGAGTTTTACATTAATAACAAGAAAACATTACATTGAAGCTATCACATGGACGTTGGCGAAGGGATCTTCGGCGATGGAACATTCAGTTGTCATTTTAGAAAAAGAATGTTCGTTTTACTGTAATGAAGCGAGAAAAATTCAGGTGTTTACGTAGTAGCATCATGAACTGAGAGAATTTTTTTTTTTTTTGTCCAAGTACCTAAATTTTGAAGTAATCTGCGATATAACCAGCTAAATATGATGTAGTACTGGGTTATGTCGAGCATAACAAATATTGTAATTAACGTGCTCAGTACCAAACACTTTGTTAGTATGAAAGTATGTATTTTTGGACAATTAATCTTTCTAAATCGCCATTGATGTAATAAAATATTTAATTTGAATTTCAAAAAATCGTTCGGAGGGCCACGGGGACCAATTCTGAGGAATTGGAATCTACAGGTCTCTTCGTAGTCTTTCTACGCAATTTTTATTACTTTTTCTCGCCTAAGCTTCCACAACTCTTTCTATGAAACCTAAAAATTAATTTAAAAAATGTAAACGAAAATCAAGAAAATCGATGAATTATCTTCTTGGACCTCCTCTGTAGAACGCGTTTGGAATATTTAGAAGCTTTCGGTTTATTCTTCTTTGCGTAATGCAACAGACAAAAAGACACAAACTCTGTTTTGTATGTTTATTTAGATTCTTACACTAGGAGAAAACAATAGATATTTTTTAATTGATACTAAACGATATTCTTAATCTAGAGACGTAATTAAGACACAAGTCTTCGGTGATACAAAATCTCTGAATCACAGATTCATTTCCTCTTCTTGATAATTATTACGTACAATAGTTCTCATAGGAAGGTCGTATAGTCAGGCGCCCCGAGATAAGACAACTGCCAAAGTCATAATACCGTACCGAGATCAAAGGCATTGTCGTGCAGACAAACTGCTCAAAGCTCACTATTCCGTAACACATTATCGTGAAACGTTCACATGACGTAGGCTGTAGCTCCAACCAATGAATCACTTAAAGACAAGACGTACGCGAGTGTAAGAATAAACATGAATGACTTAAGTCAGAGATTCTTCCAGACAATAACGATTACACAAAGAGTCTTTTTTATCTTCATCGGAGTAAGAAGTATTCCTTTCACGTTTTCGAATCAATATAAATTGAATAATGGAAGTTCAATTAATGTCATAGAAATTTTAAGAAAGAAAATTAAATAATTACATGGAAATACAAATTACGTGATCAGAACAAATCAAAGAGAAGTGTCTTTTGCATAAATTACGAAAATTGACGTTAATACGATGGATTCAGAAAAATGACAAGAGATTACTTAGTTGTTAATTTAATGGATTGAAATTCATTTTTCGACAAAAGATAATAAGCACGACAATTTCTTTAGAAACATTAACTCATATCATCAACTAAAATATAATAAGAGTTCAAGAAAAAGTACTGGTTAATTTCGATGTTCTTAATCATAAAATGACAGTTGCCATAGAAAATGGTCGTGTAACAAGAAACAGAACTATATCATATGAATATTAAAATTCATGCAAATAGCATAAATGGTACTCCTAAATATACATACTGAAATTTGATATTTTATACACACAAATATTTTAATTCTTTTCAAATTAAAGAGTTCGGTAATAACAAAATTCTGCTTAATTTAGTCATGTCTTAATTCGTACAACTTCAAAAACTTGGAGCCATAAAGCTAAAACTCTATTAGAAATTAATCGCGAAACTTTCTGCGGTATACTCTCAATATTATAGACTTCTAAACCACTTCTGGAATCCAGAGTCATAAAGGCTCCGAAACTAGCACGAGTCGATCTGATGAGCTTGTAAGGCCCACGCCCTGATCGCCCATTCGCAAGCTGGCTTTTGTAAGGGCGTGAAAATACAAAAATGAGATAGCGACCACCACACTCAATAGACCCAAAATGAGAGAATCTGCGCCTGAAGAACGTCTGAAAGAGAACAATATTATGCTCTTAAATGCACTTCGCTTCTCACATCTCCTTTATGCGGTCGAACCCATAAACCAAGAAGCTTCCACTTGATTCTATTCTCCACGATCCACTGTCTTTCTTGCAGGTAAAAAATTCCAATTGATTAACATCATTACTTTCCGATTACATGAACTTCGGAAAAAACAGAAATAGACTTTCTCAAAATTAATTTTATAACGGAGTATTCTCGGTTGTGTGTCTGTTCCGAATATCCTGTTTTCAGACATGATATTGTTGCTGTTGGTATATAATAGATCTAGCTCCAATACTGATAGTTGCTAGAGAGGGAAGAAAGATTCTGCAGCGAAAGAACATTATTTACTTACAATCATACAAAAAATTTATCATAATTATTGAAAACTCATTCCTGTGGACACAGTTTGTAATAATAGCTCCATTTTTACCAATAATCATACAAGAACATGTGCCCAGAAAATAAGAATGTAGATTTTTTTTGTATCTGTAACAACTTTTGTACGAAAGTTTTTCAGTAAAACAATTTTAAATTATCTTCAACCTTTGATAACAGTTTTTGATAATTTCGAATTCACGTAATTCAAGTTGCCGATTAAAGCATTTATTCTTATTACAAAGGTGCCTGCAAGGAAACTTTATTTGGACTTCATAAATGTGTACTAAGCCTTCTATTTCAGCTCCTGCAGCAACATTTCCGATACCTGCCTTGCACACACTTACTTCTAGAGCATTTGTTTAGAGCATTTGTTGGCGAAATGGATTCACTAACACCCAGAATGAATATGTGACAAGAAGTCGATCACGAAACTTTTTTGCTCGAACATGAGGTGGAAGCGCATTGGATCGAATTCGCCACTTGGTTAAAACATTTGCTGAAGACTGTCTCGAAGACAGCTACATTGACAAGCATAGAATTGAAGATGTATGTCTCAAGCCCGTTCTGTAATAATCGATCTTTGTATTAAAATGATGCATGAACACCACACACAAAGAGTCAGACCACGCTGTCACCATCTTTTCTCCCTCCTCACGCAACCTCCCTTCCCCTAGCGGCAGGGAGGATACTAGACACTACCTCTATGAATTACCAACAGATGGCAGTACCAGCACTATTTGACACCTAAGGGTCTCCTCCCCCCAGGAGACCACGACGAGTCTTTTAAGATCAGATCCTACTTGAGACCATTCAGAAATGCGCAGAAATGTAGAATTTCCGCAACTGCATTCAATAGTACGCTCATTCCATATGGAGCCATCCGTCCTCCAATAACTTATCTGAATAATGAAGCCATAACACTGCTATCATTTAAAGCTTATCTAATTTAAGTAAAAATACTATCCAAGTATCACGGAAACAACGCAAACATAGTGAAGAGTCTTGTCATTATATCAGGTATGTGCAAGAAAAATGAATAGAAAAAGCAAGTCTCCCCTCGACGCACCTCCGCGCAAAGACCCTCGTGGAGGAATGCTTCATAGCCAAACAACGAGTGTAGCGCAGGATAAGCATGTCCAATGGATTGAGCGTCGGCGGCTGATCCAATTTGAAGATGCCGGTCGGTAGTGGAATATGGCTCCAATTCAATTTCACGCCGCGAAACGCGCCGCAGCCGCACCGAACACCGTGCTGTGCAGCGATGGCAAATGGCTGCCTGGTTGCAGAGTGGGAGTAATGTTCGTCGCTTAGTGTGGCGTTGATGTCAGCTATTGGACTGAAAGGAGGATGTTCTTCGACGGATATGAGAGTATCGAAAGAGTATGCACCTGCTTCCTCCACACACGTTGGAATTTAACTGGAGTGTGACAAAGTGTCACGAACAAGTCATTTTGTTGACGGAGAGAGAGATTGAAGAGTCTGGATTAAAACAAGTGAAATAATTTCAAAAGGAAAACTGACTCGCAATAAACAGAGAGAAATGGATAAAAGAGTTTTACTCAGAAATATAGAGCAAAGTTGGTATGTACGTAGCGAATATTGTTCTTCAGAAAATTATCAAAATCAAGTTCTGCGCCGATCGTAACCATATATCGATAATAATGGGTTTTGGTGTAAATAACATTACGCTATAGAGTAAATCAGGGAACTTTTTTATTGCCGAAACCCATTGACCATGGTGACAACACACAAGATGAGGGTAAAATTGCTACTATGTGACGCGCACTATACCATAAAGACTAGGTTCGAAGTTGAAGTTGAAGTTAAACTCGTTTCTCTCAAGGTATTGGCATGAAACAAACTATAAATTTCACTATGGGCTGAAAATAAAAAAGTTTAAAACGGAACTTCATTCCAATTCAAGTTTTGCTCTATTCTGAAAAAGAATGTCACTACGTTTTTATGGAGACGTTACCCATGAATGTTAACTACGTTTCCCTAGTGCTTCCCACAATGTTCGATAAAAAGTCTGGAATCAAATGTGCTCAGAAGATTTTCAGTTAAATTTGTAATTTTGTTCTTATTTTGACACAAACGTGGGCACGACTTACACATGTAAATTCTCAAATAACACAGACGGCGTATATGGTCGTGTTTCATTGGCTTTATATGACTAAATAACATGCTTTGCTGGTGCTTCCGCCTCCAGGAGCGAGCAAGAAACCCACACTCGTACCGAAGCAATCTATCAAGAAGTGCTGATATATTTGCAACAACTTCCAAAAACATAGAGGCAGGCGTAAGAAAGTAAATCGCTGAATATAAAATTAGCTGCCATAACACTTGAAACAAACACGAGTAATATACCTAGGATTATAAAATGTGCTACATGCAAATTCCAATGAGGGATCAGCAATATCGATCAAAATGAGGAAATAATAAAAAATATTACAACCAATATAACTGCATCAAGCATTAGTTCAGTTTAAATTTGGTAACAAAGCAAAAATATATAAAAACGGGGGAAAGACATCTTTTACCTTATATTTATTTTTAAAGTATACTCAAACAAGCAAAGCGAAAATTTGAAGATTTGACATTTTGTTTTTGGTCTATATTTTGTAATTTTATTGTGAGTCTAAAGGAAAGATAAAAAATGACTCCAGTAAAGACGAGGAAACCTATTATTATGAATATGATTGAACTGACACGAAATATAGTAAATGACAGTAAAAATGCTAGATATTACATTACCTTAACACTATTACCTTCAAGCTACCACTATTAGCTTTTATCCTTAAACTATCTAATGCGGCATCGCCTGCAACATTTAATTGTTTAAAAAATATTCTTCATTTAAAATTTATATTCACACATTATTTAATACAATACACAAAAGTTTTTTTTAGAAACTATTAAATGAACCAGTCTATTACTACCTACAGAGAAACTCTAAATACGCCGATCAATTTGTAGATTTTCCTTGATATCTTTTTTTTTTTTTTTTTTTGTGGGGCTTTAGGGCTCGTCAACATCAAAGGTCATTAGAGCCCTTCCTTGATATCTAAGTTTAGAACATAAAAGGGGGTATTAGCTAATCTGCATGAAGATGTAAAGCTCGTATAAGCGAGTAATGTTGATTATCCCACTAGTGTCCAGCTGTTTGCGTCTCTGTATCGTCTTATACACAATGAACGCGCAAGATACGGCGTTAAGTGACGTTTAATATGCCATCACGGGCTTTGTGGAGTCGTAGATGCAAGAAGCACACGACAAAACAAAACCAAACAGAAGCGTCAAACCATGAAAAGGAAGGTTTATGTAAGACTGAAAACCAAGAAAACAGAAATCTAGTCTCGGTGTTATACGTACGTTTACAATAATGTTACCTCGAAAATTTATTTCAAACTTGAAGAATAAAGATGAAGATAAGTCAACAGAAGGGATATACAAGACAATTCGTTATTCAACGGATTCGAAATAGCTTCCTCATATATGATGTAATCTAAAGTTCGTAACGGTACTTTCAAACTTATGACAGACGTGTCGGAAAATAACAGTTACAATTTATTTTCAATTGAAACCTTTTGATTTCTTAATGTGTGGAAAAATAAGTATCATAGCAAATCGTAATTGCTGATTTAACTATGAGAGCAATTTACAATCTAAGTAAGGACACGTACATTCGAAATATGTTTGTAATAGTTTTTATATCTAAAATCCAGATACATTCTGAAACGCAATGAAGATTTCTAAAGAACTATTATCGATGTCCTAGTATCATAAGAAGTCGAATATACACTCACTCGATTATAATCAGTCAGGATAGCGAATAAAAATATTTTTGTAAAGACAAAGTACCAATCGGATTTTGCATGTTTTGCAAATTTTTTTTACGGCTTCCCATGGGTTTGAGGAATCGATTTCTTGCATTTTAACTTCGTAGCACTATTTGAATTCAATTTAGCGGTGCATATAAATGGATATATATGAAGATTTTTGTTTGAACACACTATACTTTAGGTTAAATTATTGTAAACTATCTAAATTTACATGTTTATTATGGAAATATGTCTTATACTGTACGACAGCTATGTGGTATTATTAACTAATTCAATTTACAATGCACTTTCGTAGATGCATTACCTTAATTTTAAAGTGCATTTTCGATTTTTTTAATTGCTTTTCATTGGATTTCAGTGCACGTCGATCGAGGGCATGATTATGAATAATGTTTCTGAAATGCTGAAGATAGTTTTACCCAAAGCACAAATAAATTTTGTCGCTCAAATTTTAGGTTGGTAATAAAAACTTCAATTTGAATCGGAAATGAATTATTTCCTAACTTCAAAAAAAAATAAATACTACGGAAATACGTTCCATCCCGAAGACCAAGAGTGTCTATTCAATAACGCATGGGACACTTTTCTGGGGTCGTCTAGAGACGTGGTCGAAACATAGTGAAGGTAGAAGTAGCTACCATGGACAGAACAAAGCCGAGAAACGACAAGGCAAAGATGAAGACAAAAAAGAAGGAAGTAAAGGAAGGTAAGAAAAAGGCGTGGGAGAGAGCGTGGAGCTGACCCTGGACGCGCCGTGCTTGGTCACATCAGGCCACCCCCCGCGTCGCTGTGTCTATGGCAATTACACAGCTTGAAGACGTTGTAAAGGCAGCGGTAGACGGGGGTGGCAGGGTCGCGCTCTAATCAATACTTGACGCAACTGTTTTAGTTCTACTCGCATCCTGAAGTCACGGAAACGTAGGGTAGTCCTCATAGTGCGATATACCGTGCTTACCAACGACGTCGGCAAAACATCCACTTACCAATCATGAAGATCACGACGACATGTTCAATTAATGAACTATCAAATTGTCATTTTTTTTCAGCAAAACCCTCAATATTTACTTAGGGAAAATCATCATTTCTAAAAAAGGAAAAGAATCACTTATATAAAATGACAATGGAGTCCCACATATAAATGATGGCGTCGTACGATCTTTGGTTAAAAGAATCTTCACAATTGACAAATAATTTTGAAGCATCAGATACAATAATAGTTGATAAATAAAATACCACCCATACATCATGCCCACATAGGTTAAGCTTTGCAAATCGAATTTCCACGTTTCGGTTTTAACAAATTCTATGGTATCTGAATTTTTGGTACATGACGAACTTTTCTTCTACGTAACATGAAAAGGATAAAACGCTGCCTGAAATCAAACATCGAAATTGCAGTTATTCTGTCCAGAAATCCGACACGGATCTTGCATTCCCTCATTCCTCAAATAACATATGCACATCAGAATAAGCTGTTTTTTTATTAAAATTAGTTTAAAAAGCGAATATAGACCAACTGATTTGTCTAAAACGCCTGGGTTCTATTTCGTCTGAATAACGATATTTATGCCAAGTTTCTCTCGAAATGATCAAAATGAAGATAGTTTTTGTCTCATTGTAATTTAAAATTCACTAAAAGATATTTTTGGATTAACACAGAAAATTTACATCCTCTAAATGAGAATATTATTTAATATTTCTCCTTTTTTATCCCATCATTTTGTTAAATCAAACACTACGTGGTATTTATTTAGTAGATTATAGGTGCCAAAAGGGCAAGTCATGAAAAAACTTTGACCAAATATTATTTTTTAAATTAACGTCTGTGTGACATGTGACTAAATAAAAATGTATGTGTTTTTTCATGTACTTTCGTAAAAAAAGAAGATAATTTACACTTTAAATTAAGTGAATTATGTATGTATATTTTTGAATTAAACTAATTTCAATACCCTTTTAAGAGAAGATGACCTCTATAGTATTAATTCTCCAACAGAAATCGCACATCTTAAATAAACACACAGTTCACAAACTCAACTCGCAAGAGAAAATAAACTAATCCATAAACATTAAACTGTACGCGGACCCGAATATTAAGCCATAAATGGAGGTGGCCCTAGGCGCTCCGTCCCGGTCGCGCCAAAAACTGTCCGTCGTCCCTGGAGGCGAATGCAATGCGGAGCGGCGCAATCACAGTCTCACACTGCTTAAGCATTGCATTGCCGGTCGCGCTTAAAGGTCTCGAGCCCGCAAACTGGGAACCTAGATCCCCTATCACGCGGTTAAACACCACGAAGTGGCGATATTTTACAGCTCCGCAGTCGTAAAGATGTGCGCGCACTTTTAAACTGTTACTCACGAGAACAAACAAAGTGGTGGAGAGAGAAGCGTCATTATTCACTAAAAAGCGGGAGACGTACAACGGATCGTCATCTCGCTCAGAATCGGCCTCACCATTGGTACCTCGAAAAAAGCACGAGATTGTATCGACCCGACGCCAAACCGAGCAGTACCGGACTTGAGTTATAGGATATGACGTCAGGATACTCCTATGCAGATTATTTGCCCCCAGTCTGGCCCTTGAGTCGAGAGGTGACGCTGAAGAACCAACATCACCCATAAATGGACAGCCAAAGTGCATGTGGTAAACAAGTCCTTGGATATAGAGAATGTCTATTAACTAACATGTCTTGGAACCCAATACCTTGACTTCTGTTTCAACAATACTCACTTTGAAAACCAAAGTAAGAAAACCATATAAAAATCGAAAGAAAGGGACTGCCTACCAAAATAATCTCTTTAAACAGTTAATAATAGCAAAGAAAAATCCTCTGGAGTATTTTCTACAGAAAATTTTTCAAAATAAAGACAACTGTTGGTCGCAATTTTATAAGTACCTGAAAAGACGGAAAGGGAATAAAGAAAGTACACCCGCTATTACAAGCAACGGTGTAATCTACACAGAACCTCACGATAAGGCCAATGTTTTCAATTCTTATTTCTCGTCGGCTTTTGGCATTTCCTCTATTACCGATAGTTTAAAATTTGACAAATAATTCCCATGTAAGTACTTTCGTTCTAAATACTAGAATGCTGCGACAGCGAATTTCTAAGATAAAGAATAAAAAATCAATTGGTCACAAGAAAATTCCAGGGGATTTACTTAAAATCTATGGGAAAGCCATGATTCCATACCTAGCCAGGTTTTTTGATATTACATTACATAATTCTTCATTACCAAGAGACTGGAAAAAGGCTATCGTGGTACCAATTCACAAAGGAGGTGATCGCTCTTTAGTTAGTAAATATCGACCAATTAGTTTAACCTCCGTAGTATGTAAACAGATGGAACATATTATTGCAGATTATTTGAAAAATACTTGGGAAAAAAATAAGTTTCTATATACTACCCAAGATGGTTTTAGATCCGGGTACTCATGTGAGAGCCAACTTATTTCCGTTTGCCAGGACTTAGCTGAGTCACTTGACGAGGGGGGGGAGAACTGATTTATCAAAGTTATTGATTTATCAAAAGAGTTCAATTTAGTGCCATATGACCGTCTTCTTGCAAAAATCGCAAAGTCCGACATTGATCCGCGTGTTGTCAAATGGATTTGTGAATTTCTCCGGGATCGCTCACAAGAAGTTAGAATAGATGGATGCTCCTCGGGGTGACATCGGGAGTACCACAGGGAAGCGTTTTGGGTCCACTTCTTTTCCTTGCATATATTAACGATATATCAGACCACATTAATTCGATAGTGCGTTTATTTACAGATGACTGTGTTACATATCGGAATATTAACGAAAACACAGACTGAAATATGTTAGAGCGATCTAAACGAATTGTGGAAATGGGCTGAGACGAATAAAATGAAAATAAACCCTCTAAAACGTAAATCTTTGTTGTTGTTGTTGTTGTTTTTTGTTTTGTTTTTTAGATCAAAACCAAAACCTACTCTGAACTATTCATTAAATCATCAGATTATTCCTGAAATTTCATACTGTAAGTACTTAGGTTGTTATAATTTCTTGTGACTTAAATTGGACAGAACATGTGAAATACACAACGCAGAAAGCTTGGAGAGCGCTGAACTTCATAAAGAAAAGGGAACTCGAAATCTTAGAGCATGGCAGACACTTCATTAGTTCGACCTATGCTGAAGTACGGAGCCGCTTGCTGGGATCCGTACAGGGAGGGTCAGATCAATGAATTAGATCGGAAACAAAGAAAGGCCGCGAATTTTGTTAGGGACAACACTCGTAATATTAATTTAGAGTGGGGCCCACTTTCCAATCGAAGAAATTTAGCGCGTCTTTGTGTCCCTTTTAAAGCCTACATGGGAGAGCCTGCGTGGAAATCAGTGAACCCTAGGCTACACAAACCGAATTACATTAGTCGCGGCGACCACAACGGTAAAATAAAATGTATGAAACAGAAAACGGATATTGGTAAATACTCCTTTGTGAATAGAACCATTGTATACTGGAATCACTTACCTGCAGCAACACTTTCGAACTTACCAAAAAGAGTAAAATGTTTCCGCAACCGTCTTCTTGCTTCGTTGAAATAGGAACATATGTGAAGTGCAGTGAAGTGTAGTGAATTGGAGTCTAAGGGTATAGAAAATGCTCAGAGTGAAAGTAGTGATGTGTAGTGAAGTGTACATGATTGCTCTCAGCAACTCCTTTTTGGTTTTATTTTTTATAGTTATTAATTTCTTATTTATGTTATTGCAATTCCTTTTACGCTAAGGGTATAGGAGGAGTATGTGTGTATATTGAGCGTGTTTCTGTAACTGTTCGTAAGCAAAAATGTGTTTGTGTATGTATGTGAATATACGCACATATGAGCCTCATGTAGATAGTTAATTTCTTAAATCTAATTTCTTTCTCGTCGTAACCATGTGTAATAATTTTCTAAGCATTTTAATCAGTTTGTGTGTGTATTTTACAGATATTTTTATAGATATTGATGATTTGTTTTTTAACTTCGAATTATTTTATTATGTATGTATTGTTTTCTATCTACCACCGAGCATTACTCACTAGCAGACTAATAAATTATTATTATTATTAAGTAAAACCTATCGAAAGAACAAATATTTAAGAAATTTTATGTCCGACTTTTAAAACATGAGAGAAAAGTTTGACAGAAGTTCTCTATTAGGTGTGAGTCTTAACTAACTAATAACAACAAAAGCTGAACAAAAAAAGCTGTATACCACCAAAAGAAACCGCCCATTAAAAAATTTTTTTTAAGGAGAGATGAGTTCACGTAAAGTAGATATCGATGATAGCTGGGTGATTTTGAAAACCGAAGTGTTCCAAGAAACGAAGAACTCCCCGACCAAGTAAATGCGGAACGGTGATTTACAGCCCCAAGAGTATTCAATAGCGACGTCTTGGAGCGACGGACGCTGCGACTTCACCGTGAAGAACCTCGAGAGAGCTCGATATCGCAGGTCGCGACCTGGCCTGGTGGTCATGCCTCATTAGGGCTGGATTTATTAATACCGTAGCGAGTAATTAGAGAGCGGGTCTTGCCAATTAATCTGCAGGTCAACGAGCCGGTTTAACGGTTCCCACATTAGTCGGTGTCCGTCGAAAGACGACCACCAAGAGGAGAGGGTGCGTTGGATGGGGGGCGCCTTCGGGAGTCGCAGAACCAGCAGCTAGCAGTGGGGGCGGGGGCGGCGGGGGCGTCGTCTTCGCCGTCCCAGAGAGCGGCATCCGGGTCCGAGGCCAGACCGCGCACTACGTGGGCGTAGGCCGGACTTCCAGAAAATAAACAAAAAAGGTGAGGGAGGGAAAAAATCGCGCATTCCTGGCATTATCCTAGCTCTCCACGCCGGGCGCAAAAGCCTTTGATTCGCCGCCTCTGCCGATGCCGCCGACAAAAATGTGCGAGTGACGTAGCTGCGAATCCGAGAGAAGCGCTGGCGCACGTCCAAACCTTCGTCTTCTTAAATAAGCTGTCACATCAAACTGCTCATTATAATGACGCCTATCAAGCAACTAGGAGCTTATCTATACCTCTTCACTCACTTAACTAGACCATGCAAAGAACTATTGCAAAATTTCAACTAAACCATCAAGTTACATAGACACGCGAAATTGCTTTTCTCAAATAATTTTTTTGTGTTGTATTAAATACAAAGTTGTTGGTATTATGTTAATATTATTACACTACCGAACTATTTTTATTGTTAGGAGTGTCCTGAAATGTTAAATCTCTGCTTCTGCCTTGATCGGAATTCATGGGATGGTCCCTTACTAGCTTCCGGAGAGTAATTTAGTTTATTGCCCTCCACGTGGTCATATACAGTATGAAACTGCTTTTTTGACAATAAATTTATTATTATTATTATTATTATTATTATTATGAAATCTATTTCATGCCTTTGATTACTTATCCAAGAATGTATTTTGATACATTCTGAGGAAATGCGATTAATATGAAAATAATTGTTTTAAGTGGTAAACACACCACTCACCATAAGTAGTAAATTTATAGCATTACCTCCCGAAAATCATCTACAGATTCTATTTCACGCTCTGAAGTTCCTTCTCAAATTGTTAACAAATTTTATATTGTATAGTTAATAACCTTTCTCAAAACATAACAAAAAAATTCACCGGTCCCAAAGAATCAGAAATAAAATAGTTTTTAAGTTATAGCTAGCGTACAAATTTCTACGTCGTTTATTATGGTAATTCATTTTGCGTTTTTAATTTTATCGTTGTAGTTTCATTTATACTCTTCTATTTTTTTATATTTTTATTTAGTGTTCGTAAAATATTCCTGAATCATTACATGATATCATTAAATTACTTGTATAATAATTAAGCAGTAAGAAGATATGTTGAATATATAAGATGAAATTTTTAAATTTATATCTTTCCTCATTGAAAATAGAACAGAGTTTTTATCTGGTTTTCCTTTGTGTGCATTGATCTGTGTTCAAGGGATGGTCACAGAGTGCTTCCAGAGAGTGAAATGATCATAGTCCTGCATGTAGTCACATGAATTTTAACTGCCTTTTTGGCAGATATATTGTTTCACAATTACCAGTTTACTTTCACAGTAATAGAAATATAGTTTCAGCTATATGTCATTTAAATTTTTTATGTATTTAAAAGCTTCTGGATTTCCAATATTATGGTGTACAGCCGCTATTTCTACACCGTATTTCTGTGTTGATAAGTCGTTGAATTCCAGTTGAATTTTTATGTTAGTCCATACGGGTCTCTAATACAAGTTATCCAGTTTATGTTTATTTCAATCATTATGAAATATATTCCGATTTGAATCCGACAAACTTAATTTCAGCTTAAAATTTTACGGTGAAACACAATTACCTTAATTGCCTTTTAAGTTCAGTTCAAATATATATTTTTGTAGCAGGAGTAGAGTAACAACTCTGTGACCAGAACTACTAGTGTTAGAGTTCTTCTGTTTTTTATTATTCATTTTTGTTAATATGGCTGACATTTTTTCTTTATGTGGAGAACTTAGCTCAGATTTCTTGGTGGTAATTCTTACTTTATTTCTCTCAGTGCAACCAATCCTTCACAGTGCCTCAACGCGACGTCCTCGCGCTGGGTTTAGGACGTCGCGAGTTTGACCTAGGGATTTGACTGGCGAGGAGCCCCTCGCGAAGTGAAGACGTGTTCCAGAGCGTGAGTTTCGATGCGCGAGAGGGACTCGCAGCGAGTCAGGAGGTTGTCCGTCCCGAGCCGCGTGCCACAGGATTTCAGAGAGTTCCTAGCGACGCGACGTGTAGACGGGTGGTACTTCAACTACATCGCACTGAATCGCCCCGGCTCAACCTTCCTCGCGCATATATGCACGTGTAGTGTAAACGAATGGGGTGACGTTTCACTCGCGAGTCAGGTGCGTAACGATTAGCTTTAAAGTGTTTTCTTCGCATTTTTGCAATATGTTAAATACTTTACCTTTCTTCGTGATATACCCACTAAAAAAAATTTAATTACAATATTTATTTTTTTAATCGAAGAATTTTTAAGTCTCAATGATATTCAACACCGCTTTACAATCGAGCAGCAAACTAGAAGAGTTGTAAAACAAAACACTTGTATATTTATGCGTCGCATACGAATAAATTGTATCAACCGTAATGTAAAGAGATGATGTTAGTCAAACGAAACTAAAATATATGGTGTTTATAGTGTATGTACTTTACTCCAGTGATATTTGTTAATACAAAAACAGGCGTACGCTTCACGATAATCATAAGATATATTCCGTTCTTGTATATGTTCTCCATATAGATGTTGAAAACTACATTCCCTTTAACATTACATCAATAAGTTGCCAATTTTTGAGAGAGTTTCTCGACTTTTTTTTATTTTGAATCAATCATTAAACTTAATTAAGATAAATTTGAGAGCTCAAGTAAAGAAGCAATAGAATTGACACAAAGGTGTTCAAATAAATAAGATATATTACTAGTGCAATGTTATGTTCATATAAATAATAACAAATAACTCAATTAATGACCAACAATCCCACATTAATATTCCTTCGAAATTCGCATAGGGTATATTTGTAGAGCCCGACAATGTCTCGGGTCTCGGCACGAGACCAATATATTTTGACCTCCGGAATAGTGTATCCATTCTACTGCAAGCTGAGCTATCTTGAGGCGTGATTAGAAATTGCATGAACTCATCGAAAATCGCCGAGTAATAAGTAGCTCATATGAAAAAATGTGTTATAATAGCTTATATAAATAGTGCGTTCTTTACACTTAACCACACTAACTCCAATTACAAATAATTGCTGATATTTAATTTTAAACCGACTCAGTACCGACCACCACATTCTTCGCGGAACAGCTTTTCCCAAGGGAAGGAATATCTGTTTTCTCCGTCAGCACAATTTCCTTAAGGGGAACGAATACTTCGAGTACCTATGGTAGCATGCATCTTCGCGTACCAATGGTCAAGGCTGCAGATACATGAGAAAATCTACTAATTGCACGCTGCGACGGAGAAGGCAACGATGGTGATGATGGCGGCTATTTGCGGAGCAAGCAGTGGCACGGAAGATTAGCAGGATGGTGAGTGGAGGTGGCGTGTTTGTAGTGATAGACGTGCTCATGACAGACGATATCGAGGTACAGGTTGTTTGTAGCAGTGACGACCGGCGGTGGAGGTAGTGGTAGGCGGTGGACGCGGCTGCGAAGGTTTGCCCGCGCCTGGCAGCATATCGTCGGAGCTCATCTCTCGCACAGGTCTAATGAGGCCGCGACCGTTGCTACCCCTTCCCTCTCCATTCTCTTCACCATCTGCCCTCCTTCCATATAGATTCTCTCAGACAAAAAGTAACAAGCCATTCATTGCAAGGATGTTCTCACACCCCATGGTGAAACAACCCTCTTCTATGAGTTTATAATTATAAATAGAAGATGAATTGGGGAGACGAAAATAAAACAAATTGAAAACACCTCAACTTTCGGAAAATCAAAACAAGCTTACTTCCAAGAAAACCAATTATTTTACAAAAAGCATTTGTGAAAAAGGATAATTTTATGTTAATTAACGTTATGCTACATGAAAACTTATTAGTCAATGTTCCTCATAAGTAATATAACTATTTTATGTCCATCTTTTGGAATACTTTTTCAACAACTGGTTCAAAAGTGCAGCTCTCACAAAGTTTGAGAACTCCTGATTAACTTAGATAATTTTACTTAGCATCTTAATTACAATGTCACATACACAAAAAATTTGTCCTGTGACTACTCTGTAACTACTGTGAAATAGTAGTAATCTACGAGTAGGTTTCGCTGAAGAGAACGATGTGGGAGAAAAATCAAGGCAGAGAAAATGAAAGAACACGCCAGGTCCAATGAAATTAATCTTTTCAAAATAATATAACATGAAGTAGAGTTGAATCAATAAAAAATATGGGCTCTAAAGACCTCGATGTTTACGAGCCCTAAAGCCCCACAAAAAAAGTAAAAAATACGCATTTTGAGAAGGTACGACAAATCTAAAAAGCCTTAAAACGACAATGATACAGAATCAATACGACATTACAACTATGGTGAAGTACAACAAAGTAATGATGATGATAATAATAAGAAAAAGAACTGTTGAATAAAATTAGGTATAATATATAATGCTACAATACAAAAAGGACATGGTAAAATTAGTGAGCTGTTTTAGTAATAAAAATCTACGAACCAAATGGTGGTTAATATAAACAAATAATTTTGTCAACAAAAACAAAAGTCTTGCGTAATATTTCAGTCTAGTAGATCAGTCATAAATAAAAATTCATCCGAATATTCCGTTTCAAATAGTATGTTATATCATATTCCATATTAATTTCTATGAGCAGATACGAGTACCACAATAATATGGAACACTACGTAACTCAAGATATTTCATAACAGTTAATATTTGAAGCACAAACAACCAGAAAATGAAACATCAATTCGACAACAAAGCGTTACTAGAATAATAGGGTAATAGAATCAGTTTGATAGAGGTCGTCGAACTTTCACATGCCCCCAAACAAGCCGGGTCGCAAAGTCGGCCAGGATCGGTGAGAACCGCGGATAGAATCAATCAATTCAACGACGAAAGGTGACTTCGCAGCAGAAGGGATCTACGACACGCGAGTAAAAAAGCCGAGAACACAAAGCCCAAACACAAGAGCGAGAACGACTCGCCCCGGAGACTCTCCACTCTCCTACAGATCACATAATGAGAGATGAACCACTGGAACCACAACTTCAACACTCATTTTGTCATACCTATAAATCCAATACAAGCAGATTGAACTTTCTGATAAGAGTAGAAAACTGTTTATGACTTCCATGAACAATTAAGATTATTGTCTCGCCTGAAGAAATCAATCCAGCATTTATTCAAATTATCCTGGGAAATCGGAAAGAAGAAACTGGACTGAAACCCAAATCAGTCAATACATTTTTAAAATATGTTTTTGCGAACTGCTTAATCCGTGACTTTTGAGCAATGACAAGAGTATATTCAAACGAAAATCAGTTTTATCTATCTTTTCGTGATTGCGGTTCAACACTAAACAACTACACCACTTTCTCAATTCCCCTAATAAAACACTTTATACGCCTTCTTGTCGTGTGTTCTCATTGCTATGGTGTCATTTCTCCTCCGGGAGACGAGTACCTCAATGAATTTTCAATCCTAAGTTAATGTGCTCTATCACCCATCCAATTTTTGTGCGTGGAGTTCTGAGACATTTAGTATACAATGCTCATCTGTTACTATTATCACACGGCGGTCGACATGAGACTTCTCGTTTTGGATAAACAAGGTAAGCTTTATATTTGTAGTTGGACTAGTTTTGATGCTAAATACTTACGCAAATAAATAAAAATAAATAAGTATTCTCCACTACTTTTGTTAACTTTGCGTGCATAACATCGTAGTAGAATGTTTCAATTTAAGAAATTCCAGTAGCTGACGTAATCCAGAGACTTCTCTTAGAGTGCGATCTCTAGAAGCGCCCTCCAAGGGCGCGCGCATTCCGAGGCGTTTCTTACTTTTCACCCGCTCAATCGATATCATTGGCAGCGCGGGTCGCGCCAGAAGAAATCCCGAGAGGCCTGAAAGCCGGTTCCATCTCCCGCCAGAACAATCAATCAACTTATAAGCTAGCAACACGCTCATATAATCAATTAGGCCTTCTCTTGGTCGTTGCCGGTACTGAAAAGAGGGTAAAGAAGGGAACTGAAGCGTAGAAATCGCGTGGCGAAGAACGCGGATTCCAAGAAGCCAACGCGACGGTGAGGCCACTTCGCGGAGAAAGGCATACATAGAAGACATACCGAAGTCTATTACCAGAGGAATCAAAACGGTGCATATGGTTGGAATTATTTCCTATCATTAGACGAGCTCTCACGCACATGAATCCCATAGTAAGTATACTTAATGTCAACTAACTTTGCCGAAAATTATGAAATATGAGTACCAAACAAAAATTCCCAACATATTCGAACTTAAGCAATATTCGAATAAATATTAATGGTAGTCACAAAAGGTAATATTTGTTGTAAAGAAGTAAAAGTTAATAACACAAAAAAAACGAACAAAATCGAACAACCGGATGAAAGCCATGTGGAACATAGTTAAAAATTACACGTCAACTTCTGAAAATCGCGAAGAAAATATTTCTCTACTAAACGATGGCAAAATCGTATCAAATCCTCAGGACATCGCAAATTTGTTTAATTCATACTTCTCAGAAGTAGGTAAAATAACCAACTCAATATATCCAAATCAATGTCCTCCAATTATATCCACCCAGTACCTAATTTTCTGTTCACTTCTGAAACTAACGCCAAAGTCATGAGAATCATCAGCTCATTAAAAAACAAATTTTCAACAGGCATAGATGATATACCCGAGTTTATTGTCAAATTTTCGTCCCACGCTATATTACATCCACTCATAAATATTTTTAATAGTACTTTATCGAAAGGGGTGTTTCCTAACATATTTAAGAGAGCTAAAGTGAAACCTTTACACAAGAAAGGGAACAAACATAATATTGGAAATTACCGACCAATATCTC
>NNCF01127356.1:1178911-1221056 GCA_002313205.1 Laupala kohalensis
GCATTATTTAGGCATTCGTGGACTTCCATATCAATGGATAACTTCTTATTTAAAAGATAGATATCAACAGGTCGAAATATCCTATACTAAAAATAAAATACTTCAGCGTTGTCTTTCAGAAACAAAGCCACTTACTTGCGGAGTACCCCAAGGATCAATTCTCGGCCCTATACTCTTTTTATTGTATGTGAACGACATGTCATCATCCACATCAGATTGCAAAATGGTTCTTTTTGCTGATGACACTAATTTACTATGTAAACACGCCAACGCTCAAAATTTCATAATAGTATCACAAAATTTGTATCCTAGGTTTCTCTTTCTTTAAACGGAACACAATTAAAAACTGTTACGGATACAAAATTCTTAGGTTCCCATATTCAAGACAACCTCAAATGGAATTGTCACGTTGACAATCTTAATTCCCAATTAAGCAAATTGTGTTACGCATTCCGGATCTTAGTTAACGTAGTTAGTCCTCGTATTTCCCATTGCGTATATTTCGTCCATTTACGTTACGGCATTACCTTCTGGGGCAATTCCGGTCAGACCATTCAAACTTTCAGAATTCAGAAGAGGTTAGTTCGAATAATTTGTAAATCTCACCCCCCAAAACTCTTGTAAACCTTTATTCAAGGAATTAAATATCTTAACACTTCCCTGCATTTATATTCATGAAACGGTCGTGTTTGTTAAGACCAAAGTACTGAAGTGCCACCCTTGCTTCATACGAAACAGTCTCGTTCACGAACACAATACACGCAATAGTAATAATATTCATCGCCCTAGTGTCAACCACTCTTAGCCAAAAAGGACCATATCATTCTGGAATCGTTCTATATAATTTCCTGCCCAAAAATATAAAAGACATTATGAAATTGAATCTTTTCAAATCCGCGGTTAAAAACTACCTCCAGCGCCAGTGCTTCTACACTGTAAAAGAATTTATTGATTTTAATAAAAAAGTCTTGTTAAATCCGTCTTGTACTTTATCATGCCATACTTTTAAAATAACTTATAACAATTTCAAAAACTATATTCTTGCATTATTGTGTTGTGTCTTATGGCTCATATTAATTTACTTTGGCACGGTTGTGTACATTAATTCTGTAGCCCCACTCTGGCCCGGGTTTTGCTCCGGTTTTCTTTCGGGTAGAGGCGGATACAGGTTCTCTAGGCTTTGTCTAGGGGCGTGTTTATTGTAACAATAATTCGTGAATTTAGTGTTATTTCAATTCTTATGATTTTTAAACACTATACTCAGAGTAATCTATAGTTCGATAATAAATTGTACATGTAAAATAATTTTTTGTGATAATTACAAACATATTGACATTCTATTAGTATTATAACTCGTAGCTAACTTTTTATCTTATCTAGGAATTTTTGTTTAAATTTTTGATTGGTCCCTTTCTTGCTTCCGGAGAGTAAATTAGTTTACGTGGTCTTACGAAGTTTGTACTGCTTTTTTGACAATAAATTTATTTTAATTCTTGAACAACAAAGACACCAGGTAGTATTCGTTCCACACGCTCTATACAGAAAGAATAGAATAGTACCACAAGTGCAAGTTAATTGAATTGATGGCCGAGGTTGGCGGTGGATTTGTTTTGAAAAATTCGAATGTCCAGCCAACATAACGCGAGGTACACATACCATTACCCTTATAGACGATGGGGAAATAAAAGCGTTGGCTGCGTTGGCTACTCTGTGTAAAAGTCCTGTACCAACAAGCCAGTGGCAATCAACACTGACAATAATTTAAGAAATAAACAAATAATTTATTGCCAAAAGAGCTGTTACAAACTGCCTATGAACATGTTGACGACTAAAGTAATTTACTAGGACTAATATACAATAAACTAATAAGCACAGCGCGTTTCTGTGTTGTTGTTTTTTTTCTTTTCTTAATTTAAATTTTTTCGAGACAAGTAACACGACTTTGAGTATAGCCTATACTCGTCATTGCGAATAAGAAATATTGAATCTCAATTCACGAACCTCTTTCTTCGACACTCTAATTGCTCGTGGAATACACGAAGAATTATTATAATCATTTTCAAAATCAGATTTTATTTATTCATTTCTCACTACATCCTGGAAAAACTATTTTTAAGTGAGGGGATGATAACCGTGTATTTGTGAGTTAGATTTCGATTTCGACACGATTCTCTAGACCACGTGAACACCATAGATCGAAACGGAACAAACGTTGTATCAGGTAGCACTTGGAACGGAGACCTGTTTCCGTGTAACACATCACCGTATCTAATAACAAATAACGATATTAGAATAGAATTTTATGATGCTAGGCAATATCCACAGTTAACTTTCACCCATATAAACTTGGAAATTACAAGGATATTACCTTTCCATAGATCCTTGAAATTGCAATTGATGAGTAGTTTAGCGGGCTTCTAAGTATAAATTGTATAGAAAGTCAAATAGGATACACAAAACAGTTTTTCGCCTGCATACGAAAAATGAGTAAAATATGAATACAATAAATACAGAATCGATTTTCAATATCCATGCATAATCATTCGCATAAAAAGGCACTAGTATTTTGCAACCGCCGTGTGCGTAACGCAGCGGTATGTCGCTCAAGGAAGTGAGATTCGGTCAAGGCAGTCTTAGCGATAAACATGCTTAAGGTGGAACCAGCCCTGTAAGTTAGTCAAATCACAAGGTGTACAATGGTTTTCTTTATTTTTATTTTAATCGTTTTAAAACACGGCAACATGAATAATAATGAAGAAAAATGGTGATTTAATTTGTATCAGTTAATAGTATTGTCCAAACTATATTAATAAACTCGTTTGAAGTGCGTAAGAGCATGTAAAAGCATGGCGACCGAGCGCAATGGTTTCGTGTGATTTATGCATCTCACCTTGAAAAAAATTGAAATATCTTTCTCAAATGTCCGGTGACCTATAGATGAAAGTTATGTAAAAAATACTAAAGAAACTTTACTACATATCAGAGTACACTCCCATCTTTCGTAATTCAAAAATTGTTCCTCCTCTTAATATAGTTAGTTTCTCCGTAAGACACAATACACCATCAATTATAATCGCAATTATTTCTTAAAAATGGCCGGTGACGTATGTTTCTCAAGTTGAAATCACAAGAATACATTACTCTGTTTATTTATGCCTATTTCAGATATTTTAGTGATTTAATTCTACCTACGCTAGTACTACCTTCACGGAGAGAATTTTTATTACTTTTCGAATGCTAGGTTCTAAACGGAGTAGAAAAAGGACTACCAAAGTACCAAACAGTGTAAGATATATTGAGGAACACTGTATCCTCAAATAAGTGAAACGGTAAAAAGGGTATTCACTTTAGAATATCGTGTTTCTCGCCGCAATGACATACAAGAAAAATCTTCTCATGAGTAACTGAATTGCAGATAGTTGTTACTTCCCTCTTGTCAACAAAACACCATTAAGGTAGGAGTTGAAAGTATTCTCGCGTGGAGGATGTGTTCAAGGGATGAAATAAGGCGCCTGACGCATCAGTCATCGTCTCTCACTGGAGAAACTACTTTCCGAACATGCACTTGTTTGTTTACCTACAGCGTCTCACACCTTGAGTAAGACAATATACCACCCCATCGCTCCCGATTTGCGTAAGAATGGTTTGAGGAACACATCGCGGACTTAATGATACTTGTGTGTGACCGACATCACCTGATCTTAACCCTACACAGCACATTAAGTGAGATGTGCGCCTCTTGGACACACATCTGGCCAATCTCGACGACGAGCCAGTCGAGGATTTCGATGTTTCGTGGAGTCGGTAGCTCGAAAGATGATGTTAAACAGTACGAGATACGTAAAACGTTATTAAGAGAATAAAATGATACTACATAGGTGTATTTAATGATTCATACTTAATGAAAACGGGAGACGAGATCGAGATTCCATCGAGGGACCTTCATCTTAGCGCAATGAGACGCTACCACTGCGCCACCCCGTTCACCTCGCATTGTCATTCAACTTCGATAACCCACAGACTTCAGAGGTGATCTCATTCGAGATACCGTTCTCGCTTTGAGGTAACTTCCATAGGGAATACTTTATTGTGGGTTGAATCTCTTAAATCGTCTCAGTGCGCTAAGCTGAAGGTCCCGAGTTCAAATCCTGGACCACTTTCCCTTTTTCATTCAATAAAACACCATTAATCTGTTACCTTGCGGTGTGGTTAACAGTAATGTAAGAGTTTTGGATGTATCTAACTTAATTACTAATACGTTTAATTATAAGCTGCAAAAAATATATATAAACTATATTTCGTAATTTTAGAAACCAAGCAATGTAGATCACACTGGTAACAATATTATGTCACCTCGAAGTTTTGTCTAACGCCTGTAAATGCAATACTTGGTGTAGTAAATGCTGGGGATAGCAGCAATGCGGTAGTAGGCGCATAGAGCAAGCAGTTCGGTCGCGCCGCTGGGCGTGCGCGTTCTCGCCAGAGGAAAGGCGCCGAGTCACGCCGGCTAATGTATGTGTGCGAGCGGGCGGGTGGATGGGCTGACGCTGGCGGGCAAGCGCGCGCGCGACCGGCCGCATGCGCGGTGAGACCCAATTTGGCGAGCTTTGTTTCCGATGCAAGTAATGCTGTCTAATGATAGGGAACGTCTACAACGTGACAATACGTACGTCAAGATACGATTGCGGTGCCGACATCCGAAAGGGAGATTTAGGTTAAGTGTCGTAATGAGAAAACTAGATCATTCGTTGTAGCTACAATGAAATAAGATACATCCGTAGACACATCCAAAGAAGTGATAGATGAAGATCTTGGTTTAACAATATTCCATTAATACTAGAATACCCTCTAAAATAGTGAATTCATAGTATTATACCTATTAATATTCTACGTATTGTAGATAAAACATTCAAATTCATTCATTCAGCTTAACCTTGCTAAAACAATAACGAATAAAATGCATTGTTATAAATACTTAATTCACTTTTAGTAAATTTATTTTATATTTTTATAAAATCTAAAACTGTTGTGGCGTTACTGGACAAAAAATACATTTGACTGAGGATCCGTAGAGAAGAACGTTTGAGCGACAGCTCGACATGTTTTTGCACTTGCAATGGTGGCGAGAGCAGATAGTTCGCGGTTCCACCGAACCGTGCGGCGATGAGAAGGAGCGACCGACTGACTTTATTTGGAAATGCTTATTTCCGAAAAAGCGGTTAAAACTTGCGGGTGATGTTACGTTAACAAACGTTTAAAATCATACATTAACTTTTCTATAATGCCTGAAAGTCTTCTGAGAGACTCGCTATAATCAACTACGTCACCAGATTTATTTTTCCCACACTAAATTAGAACCAAAATTGTAAGTGCACGACAAACAAATTTCACTACGCTGAATACGCCGATCTAATTATTAAAGATTAAAGACTTCGTGCTACCAAATCATAAATCAGAACGAACAGTACACAAACAATGTGAAACGTGTTGACTTCGCGAATCGGAATGTATAGGATATGTCCTTCGATTGGACACTTAAAATTATAAAATAAAATTATAATTTGCTTGAGTCTTTAAACACTTCTTCTCTACACGCTTTTAATATAAACTTCTTCTTTTTTACAATTTTATTATCCCAACGTTTTAGGTAGTGGAACTAATTTGCTTCGCAAGGCACATACATTTTAGTAATTTACAAGCGTTGAAAAACGAACTTATGAGCAAAATGAAAGGATAACAGGCTAGGCAGAACATTAGTGTCGAAGAAAGAGCACATTCTTGCAAACATGATAACACCATGGACGGGTGGAAAATAAACGTGTCCGTCTAGTCAACAAACTAGAAACAACGTGTTCTGAAAGTGAATAGGTTCATTTACATACAGGCCGAGAAGAAATTGGGGTATAGTCTGCAATTTGGCATATCAGACATAGAAAAATTCAGTGTCTCAATCTCAAATGTAAAAGTCATCTTAAGGTAGTATAACGTACCACGCGCTATAAGCATATAATCATTTATTAAAATGTCAATCATGTTTCTAATCTCTTTATTTTTTACATATTCATTATAGCAATAATTCATGAATTACAGTGTATTAAAAACTGCGAATCATTAATTATTTGATTGAAACAATGTATTTGAAGAATGGTCTCGAGTTGACTCGAGTACTCTAATTTTGCGGCAGTTTTCGTTGAATAACTTTCTTAATATTCCGGAAAGTCAAAGAAATTTCATAATAATCTTATCTATATTAAATTTGTAACACGTGTGATAGTTTTTTATATCGATTCTATTAGAAATTACGTATAAATTTATTTTAAAACTGTCTCAAGAGAGTGTTTATCCATTACAGTCCGTGTACCCTCGAGATGTTTTTATTCGAAGATTAAAACATTGTTATTAGGTAATAGTTTATTCATTCTTTTTTTTTAAATCAGGATATTCAAAAGCAGTCGCCAGGTTGCCCATACTATTTTACAGTATTAAATACATCCTTATCGGTGGACTAGTAATAAGAGAGTCTTCGTTGCCTCGAGCTGGGGTTTCCCTCACCTACTCCAGACAAATGTCGGTTCAGTACCATGAGTTCCCTAGCAACCCAACATATCTCCTTCCCACTACCCACCCAATTCAAGATAAAGTGGCCTCATTGTCTAAACCTCGTCATGACTGAAAATAAATAAAGTCATTTGCGACAGTTTCATTTTTAGAAGATATTAATAATGTAAGGGCTCCTTCCCCCTAATCGGTCCCACTGTCGCGCGAGACCACAGCAGCCACATCAGACGCAATCAGGAGGTAGTAAACGCGTGTCGGCACTGGTATCCGCTGAACAAAGAAGCTCGGTACAAGACGCACGCGCAGCGATATCCTTCTCCGCCCGCAGGCACGCTTCTTCCCCGCCTCCCCGCCTCGACCACCCGGCACCCGTCCGTCCGTCGGTCAAACCGAACCCCACCGCTCCGAACCGCTACCACCCGTCCGATGCGCCCCGTGCCCGCGCGCGAGCCAGTCAGCCAGCGCTATTGTCTGCAGTCCGCCCAGAGCCATTGTGCCGCTCAAATAGGACGCTAAGTGCCCGAACAATGGCAGAAAATTAAATTAAACTACACAAAGATTCCCATTATCGCAACCATACGTAGCACGTCTCCGGGCATCTTCTCCCGTTTGTTTACCGTGTTGGGTCCGCACCCGGCGAGCCGTGAGGAGAGCTACAGCTTCTCCATTGCGGTTTCCGATCGATGCGCGATTCCGGGGGCAAAAGATCGATCCATCGACCGTCGATCGAGCAACTCCCGTCACCGTTTTCCGGAGCGTAACCGAATGCTATAAGTTATTTTATATTCATTCGAACTTCCAACGATCTATAAACCTCCAGGAATGTTACAAAACACTGAACTTTTATAATTTCCATTTACACATTAAAAAAAAAAAATCTCTCGTATCAGTAGATACTTTCTGGCACATATGAGGCATTCAGTGTATTATCCTTCGCCCAGTATAATTTTCTTCCTTAGTTCTTCCGGGTTCTTGAAAGAACAATGTACGACGATTTGTAACTACCAACTGTTCTGGAAACATCAACGTCTATCTTCAAGGAAATAAAAATGTTTTTGCTCCATTCACAATCCCTCACCACAAAACGATATATGGTTTCCGTGACCATTTGGATATAATATAATTATTACACAACAAATTCTTTAGGCGCGATATAAGAGATAGATGTATAAAAATTGAAGTATAGAATATTTGTACAAAATTCGATTTCGATTCTCTTTAGTTAAATTGTCTTCCACAAATCCTATTCAAAAGATAAAGAGTGGCCCATCCACACGGCATAGTAGTCTAGTCTTATTTAATAGGATATTCATTCCACAATTTAGGAAAAAACGTAGTTTTGCTAAATATGCCACCACTTGAACTAAAAAAAAAATTACGAAGAATTGTTCGTCTGAATATTTTACTCAATAAAACACAAATTCATTACTTTCAGACAATTGGTTCAACACAGTTTAAAACAAAACGTTTCAACTGTTCACACAGATTTAATCAGGTGCTAAAATTGTTAACATTCCCAAAAAATAAATTTTCATATATCACAAACATTTAAAACATCGCACATTCTTTTTAAAAATACATTACTCTCAACGTAATAAAATCAATCATTGCCATCATAATACAAACAGATGCGAAAAAATTGAAATTTCATTTACTTGTCCTCTCATGAAGAGGCTTCTGTTTGTATTATGATGTCAATGATTGATTTTATTACGTTGAGAGTAATGTTTTTTTAAGTGATATGCAATGTTATAAATAAGTGAAATATCTTCTTTTTTGCGAATGTAAAAAAAAATATTCACCTGATGAGGCCTGTGTTAACAGTTGGAACGTTGTGTTGAACCAATAGTCTGAAAGTGGACTTTGTGTTGTATTTAAAAAATATGTACAAGATGTTTTATACATCTGTTTTTCTTAGTTACTTTTATCCTGTTCAGATGATTTATTTCCATCTTCAAGTAAATAACTTATTGCTAGTTTCCAGACAGCAAAATAGCCTATGATCCTCAACATCGTCATACAGTATTTTCAACAGAAAATAATCATTAATTGAAATGGGCAGTGGTGTTGCTCAATTAAAAACTTAATTCAAGAGGTAGCATATGAATTTACAAAGATTAACCGAACAATAGCCAACTCATGAGCAATCCATGAGTTGGAGGATCATTTAACTACCAGATTAGGACTAATCGTATTAAAACAAAATTAGATTTAAATCAGTCTTTTCAAAATGCTCAAACAAGTTAATCATATTTTACTATTGCAAATAAAACAGCACATCCGATGCTAGACACGACACCAAACAGCAGCCCGTGACAGAAAAAGTGTAGAAGAAGAAATTAACAGAAAATTATGAGAAAAATATTAAGAAAGAATTTCTTAAACAACACAAACCACATTTCGAAATAAATGCATATCTTGTTTATTAACTGATGCTCAACGGCAACAAGATACGAAAACCGGGAGCCTTCTTTCCGATTTCATAAATATATATTGCTTTGAGTAGGAAACTATAAGAAAATCTTTACAATTTCACTAGAGTACTAAAGAATGAGCTTTTTTTAATCCAAAATACGGATTTTTTCGAGACAAATTTACTTTTTATAAATTCTACAAGGAAGTTAATTTTTATTATATTTCATTTCTTTGAACAATAAGAGTGAAAATCTGCAAATACAATTATCCAAGGATGTACTCTTTTGTTTCCCGAATGGAGACATTGAATTCTAATCGTTGATGACCTTAAGCAATGAATAATAATATCAATAATAATAACCAACACCTACAACCTACGAATTACTTACAAAGAAAATTCAAAAATATTTAGATCAAAACAGAAATTATTCGCGTATGAAACATGGAGTGTGATAATATAGATCCTATTATAGTCCTATCCACAATTGGAGTCATCCCTCACAGTCTGCATCTCAGTATCAATCGGCTTGAATACCCAAAAAAACTTTTATAGCTTTACAAAAATCAGTCATCCTTAACACCTTTAGAATAGAAGATTTTTAAATTATATTTTTCCTTGGGGAAAGGAAGCTTGGTATACCCCGCACCCCACCTGAATCCTACTACAAGTTGTAAGAACAGTAACAAAAAATAAAACCATATTATTATTATTATTATAAATAATAAAAACAAACTCCGTAATATATACGAACTACTACTAAAATCTGTTGAAATTTGAGCAAAACAAGTGATAATTTTAGTAAAAAACGTAAGAAAGTGTTCACAATACTTCGTTAATCACAACAAATGATAAAAAAATAATTTAAAAACTACATCTAAGCCATCAAGAGTTGTATTTCACAACAATTACGAAAAAGTGAATGATGTAACAGGCAGGTTGTAAAACATAAAAACATAAGAATAGGAACCCCAACAAAAAAAAGGTGCTTCTCATTACATTTTTGAGTTTTCGAACTGAAATCACCATGCACGCTTCTTTGCAAGTGTGAAAACTATCAGAATTTTTTCATTTAGTTGCATATTTTTTCCAGTGCACACAAATATTTGTTGTAAATTTTTTAATTGCACACCATTACTCTACGTAAAATAAAAATATATACATGTTTGTGAGCTACAACAAAAGCAATTTTTAGGTATAATACACTAAATCCGGTGAATCATTTGTAAAGAATTAATATTTGTACAGTCACATATTTAAGAATAAAAAAGATGAGAAAAATTTCCACGTTTCACTAATCCCGTCAGATACAACTTAATAAAGTAAACAGAGTCAATCATCCAAATATCTCAAACTGGCATAATTAAAAAGGATTACATGCATTAGTTTTGATTTCAACTTTAAAAAACATAATTCACCGGTCACACAAGTGAAATAATTGTAAAATTTTAGTGATCGAATACATTACATCTTACGGAAGACTTACTTATTCTAAAAAATTGAATGATTTTTCAGGAATTTGCCAGCAGACTCAATTACTTCGTATTAAATTTTCCGTGCTATTTTTAAATCACATTCATGTATATGTCACCGGACATTTCGAAAAGATATTTAACTTTCACGGGGGTGTAATACACGAATCAGGAAACGGTCATGCTGTCACTACAATTTTACAAGCTCTTATGAATTTAGAAATATCAAGCGAGTTTCTAAATATTATTGACATTGTACTATAAACTGATAGATTGAAATTAAATTATTTTTCTTTTCATCAGTATAATTTCGTCATAATAATGAACTCACAATATTGAGGTATAAACAGGAGTGCCCACAAGGGGGTCGTGACGCAAACTGCGTCATTGGAAATTTGGGGAGTCGAAAAATGAAGGTTTTTTGGAAGTTTGGAATATTTAATAGTTAAATAATAAAAATACTTTTAAAACTACCATATATTATCGTATTAGTTTTAAAAAATTTATTGTTATTATTTTTATTATACAGACATTTTAACATGATAAATAATTTCTGCTCATTTTCGAAACTGATTAATAAATAGTAGAAAGTCATGCCGCGTAGAGATCAAGACCGCTGAATAAAGCTAAAGACACATTTGCGTTTTCTCCGCTCCACTTATGCAAAGACACACCTAGCGGAGTGTCAGCGGAGCGGGCGTCAGCGTGCAGGAGTAGGGGAACGTGAGTAGGCATGGAAGGAACAAGGTCACTTCAGGACGATAAGACATGCTTCACGCAGGTTATGTCATGCGCAAAGCATGTCTGTTATCGTCTTGAAGTGACCGTGCTTCTTCCATCCCTACTCACGTTCCCCTACTCCTGCACGCTGACGCCCGCTCCGGTAGATGTGTCCTTGCATAAGTGGAGTGGAGTAAACGCAGATGTGTCATTAGCTTTACTCTCCGCGTTCAGAAAAATCGCCTACTTGATATTCCTTACGCAAATTATTTTTTACCGTGGATGTAAAAGACAAATAATAGATTTTGGATTCTACGCAAAACTTCAAGAAAAATTGAACCAAACAATAGCCATTTTTAAGCAACCACTTTTCCTTTAGTTTATACGCAGAAGATAAAACTGCTGTTGTCAACATCAATATAGAACCCATGAAAGTGATTGTTTTCTTCGTAAAGTTAGTTCGTGTACTATATAGATAAATCTTAAAAGTGTATGAGAAAGCATAAGCATTGGTTTTGCACACGCTTTTTAAAATGGAGTAAGGGTAAATAAGAAAGATAAAAGTGTAAAATATTTCTAAATTTCTGGAATATGATTTGTGAGTCAAAACGAAGGGATGTTTCTTTTAGGGGGAGGGTCCTTGCAAATTCGGGAGGGGGGCGACTGCGTCATAGGGTTTAGGGGGGTTGGGCACCTCTGGTATAAAACTATTAGAATAGAAATAAAGAAAATATTATACTTCACAGTTATTTGACTCACATGATGAGAATATCCTACAAAGAGAAACAATTAAACAAATTCAAAATGTCGCAAACTGGAATTCTCAAAAAAACAAATGTACGAACAGAATGAAAATATGTTATTTACTCTTTTACTTATAATTATAGGGATATCGTGTTCGGTGCAGGATAATATTAGTACATTTTTCCAAACATCGTCGGGAAATTTTCAAAAAATACACACATAACACAAGAATACAAAAAAATCAACGGATATTAGAATAATTTGTAACGATAATAAAATAATGCATGTTTAAATACAGTACTCAAGTCGTGACCGTTTCGCGAAATTGAAACAAATTATAATTTTACTTGGTTAGAATTCGTTGCTCGTGAATAATCCTCTTCAAGGTATTTGAATACAGCTATTTTTAAGAGACCAAGTCAAATTCAGCTGCTTACCTCCGAAAAAAAGTATTATATCGAACGCAAAAAACAACAAAAGAATTTAACAAAAGACCCAAACTTTGTTACGGTGTTTGCATCCAAAGAATGTGTCACTGTGCAATTAATATGCAGTGAAAGATGCGGGTGTCAGCACTTCCCTCTCAAACACGCCTGAATGGTTCGGGATAATTTCGTCGTCGGCCACACAATAGCCAGGCGTGAGACAATCACTTGACAATGCCTTGTCTCGAATACTGAGAAATGCATCCATATATTGCAAGATGAATTAAGGGAAAGGATTTGAAGTTTTGTTCAGAATACGTTGCAACACAGAGCCAAAAAGTGTGTAGAAAAAAAACTTTTATTTTAAATGTTCAAAAGAGGAAAAGCACTCTCCTGCTTCGATTATTGAATAAAAACAAAATTATGCGTCACAAAAACGACTAAATTAATTTACATCTAATCATACATCTGAATTTTTTTTAATTCCTAAATCAGAAATATAAAAGCTTTGGATGGCAGCCTTTGCACAACTAGGTCGACAAATCATCAATAATGAGGTACCTTTGAGATAACATCCCCCGAAAGCTTTAATATTTCAGTTGTGAGATGGAACTTGATGAGAAATTAAAGATGTGTGGTTGAAAATTTTTAACACTTTTGCGTCGCACAATTTCACGTCAATACATTGATACAAAAACATTGACAAGACAAGATTTCTGACAGAGGGACAACAAAAGAATTTAAAGAAAAATCTTTCATTAGAAAGGGCATCAAAAACTCATTTCATTCCAATAGCTGTTCAAGTATTGAGCTTATCAGAATAAATTATCGGTTAAAAATTCACTTTAAGTTCAAGAATCTACCAAAATCAGAAGCGCCAATAAAATAATTAATCAAACACGTAAGGTACAAAGATATTCTTCTAGATTTATTAAGGCTAGTTATTAAGTGTAGTATCGTCTCTTCCCATCACTTTTTTCCTTAAGGGGAACCAATGAATCTCTAAAATACTTTTTCTCCTAACAAGTTTAACACCCATTCGAATAATTAATGGAAATAAACTCACTAGCATTTTCTGGGTTCTAAAATCAACCGACAAGCAAAGTCTTGTAACTACTCGGATTAACACAGTGAATTAACAAAGGTTGGATTTCTACCAATACGAAAATATTAAAAAAGAATACTGAGATGAAACTCTCACATGAGTTATGTTTCTAAATCGAAAAATTATTCATGAAATGACGGATCTGGAATTAAATTGTTGAAACCTAATAATTTAGTTTGAATACTTATAATGAAATACAGGGTAATTGAATTTTAAAGTAATATGTATTTTGCAAATTTGACTCTTAGGAACAAGATGGTGTAACGTTATCATTAAGGTGTTTAGCATGACTAGCTGTTCAAGTTATTTAACGTAAAATATATTTTTACTCATCCCTTCATTAATTTTAATAAATACTGGCTGCATAAGATATATCTACGTGCAACTGGTGACCGAGTAAACGAATGTTATAATTTATCGTTTTATAGCTCTGATAAAGAACACTAGTAAAGTATTTCCCAACGTAGTAGTTTCGCAATATACGGATCAAACACACATTCGGGTGCAGAAGCTTTTTGCAAAATCATTTATCAACAAATTTATCATTTATCTTCATTCACATATATTAATTGAAATATCCCAATTAACAACACTCATTCAGAGTAATGCTTCAGTATATTTCACATACGTAACATTCATTGCAACAGAAGTGATCACATAAAAATCCTCTGAAGAGTACTAAATTGAACCATAGTTCATAGAGAAATAGACAGTATAGTAAATATTTCGCGGATAAATAATCACACAAGTCAACTCACCAACATCAATATGAAACATAATTATGGCACTCACGCGAAGATTCGAAAAGTGACGATTTATATTCGAGTGGTAATTCGATTTAATAGTTCGTTTTCCAAGGTTATGCAATACGGCAACAAAAATTTTAAAATATGCGCTGTATTTTAAGTACGCGACTGAAAGAAAATAAATCCTATTTTTTAATATTTCGTTACATTAATATGAAGTTAGCAACACAGGATTATTAATCTCATATGAAGTGTCTAATAAGACTCCTGAAACAGACGCAACCAACAACACACAAATCCGGGTCTTCTCAATATACACTACAGCGCTGTCTATCTGCGAAGCGAGTAACTTAAATAGAGCATAACAGAGCGTAGTAAGCATCACCGCCACTTACAAAATTACATCACTTGCTACTTGCGAAACACTGTACTTCAGTAATTCCAATACACGAAATATTCATAGTTCAACATGCGACACACTTCGCACGCACTGCAATTTCAACTTCACGCACAACACGAGTCATCGTATCATAAACATACGAACAATAACAAATTAATTAATAAATACGGCAATAACTGACAAACAAACCAGTTAAATTATTCCTCGGTTAATATGCCTCAATTACATCAATAACCTCATTTCCCACTCGAACAACTAAGAAAATTCAACGCCGCAAACCCTCGTACGGTAGGAATATCCATCCACCCTCATCAATCGCCAACGAGCTACTGTGCTCCCGATAAAACTAAGCGTACCCAGGGACCCAAGTTTGCCGTCGTGCGCCGGCGCACGCTCCAAGCCGGATCCCGTGAGGATCCGGGAGACACCTGGGACGACATTGTTGCCGGGAGATATCGCGCGTGCGAAGGTGATCCGCAGACCTTGTGCGTCGCCTCCGTCGCCTCCAGCTGCCGATTCCGCCACACAGAGCCGCCGACTTCAAAATAATCGCCCGCCCACCCCATAACGGTTGTGTGTACTTTTGACGTCGAGCTCTGACGTCTGTTAGCTAAACACACAACGGATATGACCCCGGCATTGACAGTGTCCTTGTCCACATGATCAGGAAGGTCGAAAGTAGCTTTGGTGTTCGTTACATAAACAAATTGCGACAACTTTCGATTAAACAACGCACCCAAGAACTCGTTTTGTGACATCAATTTCTGTCGCATATTCCGGTGAAACGTTTGAGTATTTGTTTAGAGAATGCAATCATCACTACATAGCAAGCATTCGGAAAACATAATTGAAACTACGGAACCGTGTAAATGCCAATATAAAAGCTTATGTTGCAACACTTTTACACTAGTGATATACATTATTAATTAGTTACGATTCGAAATGTTGTTTTATTAATTATTCTCAGTACATTTACTAAAAACATCCTGTCGTTAGTTTTAGAAATTAAAAATGGGTGACACTAGCCAGTTGATTTTCATTGAGCATACACAGTGAAAAGAAGATACAAAAAACATTATAAAACTTGGAGGAATGTTCGAAAATAGGTTGTATTGAAAATCATCTCTCAAAAACAAAAACAATCAGACAAAAGCGCAGAACTTTAAATCAGAACGGTGAGGTGAGAAGGACAAATAGATCGAGTGATGAGATGGCTCGTTGCATGTCGGTTAGTTCTGGTCTGTCTAAATAGCAACTGAGGTATGCAACACGGTAGTGTTCTCCAATAGTGTGACTCATAGAGCGCTTGATGGTAACACTCCGAGAGAGAGAAAAAATTATCTTCACGAGTTTTTTGAAGGTGTACTTTCCTTCAAAAGCCAGACCACGATCGAATTAAATGGAATTCCAAGACAACTCATTTTTGCAGGTCAAGATGAAGCGACCTAAGATTATAGACTGATGGATACTCAGAATCCAAAGAAATGGTGAAAGAGAATGCTGGGAGTGACGACAGAGACTGATTAAGGCACAGAATACATGAGTTCTTACCGGATATTCCGTCAAGGATAGAATCGAGTTAATCAGAAATATTACAAGCGGATGGAATAGAAGCTCCGTGGGATGGTCGACTAGTCAGAGAATCAGCGAGAGTACCGAAACCCAAGCAGTGTCAGAACTGCGTCACGACTAAATGATTTTTCTAGATTAGGGGGAGATCTGGTGAGTCTGAAAGATACCATAACGAGTGATAGAGAGGAGTGAAATGGAAAGCCATGGAAGAGAGAAATGAAAAGCTTCAAGGACCATGGCGTGGGGGAACTAGAGGTGGCAGTATTAAAGGGTGCGAGTACTCTCGACCCTGAAGGGTGCACGCAATTGCCGGGTATTTCAACGAACAAATATTATAGACCGTATCATGTGAGGCTTGGATCTAAGGGTTTAATTCCGAAGCTTGGCATAAATTTTGAGAAATTTTTTCACCCGCTGCTAGATACATTACTCGTAGTGGGACTTTAACTGTAGTGGAACTAAACTAGGAATAGGACTGGCAGGTGAAGTTTTGGTGACAGGAAAAGGTGCTGCGGTGTCACTGTTTTCTGGCTCGATCAGTAGTTCATTTACTGCATTTAATAATGTGAAATATCATGTAATATTTCAACCGTTACTATGACAACCTCGTCCGTGATTGCTGGAGACCGTAACGAGCCTCCGGCTCCCCCGTCCACTACCCCTGCGACAGTCCCATTCTTATTTAATTGAACTATAGTATTGCAGTGACTTTAAAATATTTTTTGACATAAAAACTTATTTTCTCCATGGCGGCTCGTAAGAAAATATCTTCATGAAGCAGCCTGGTGGATTTGTTACGAGTCATAAGGTAAAGTCTTCAAACTGGTCAAAACCATTTACCATTTAAAACAGCTAGATAATAACATGAAAACACGATTGATATGTGAAAAACAGTACGGGCTCATGATACAAACTCAAACAGAGTATGCATTAACACACTGATTAACATGATGAAAGTAAATTATGTGTATCAAGATAGACATTGGAGAATTCGAGTCTGCAAGATGGCATATAGTGATGAAAAGTTTGGAAAAAATGGGAATTGAAAAAAAAAAATTGAAATCGATAAAAATCATATTTTGTAAAATCATAGACACATGATTTCGGAAATGAGTGGAAAACAAGAGGATGCCCACTGGGTGCCATATTCAGATAGGTGTAGAATGCTCAAGTGGCCATCCTGGTCCCAAACCCAAAGGCTGTAAGTCGAAGAAGTAAAAAAGGAATAAATAGAAATTTTTTTCTTTTTACCTAGTTCTTTTTAAGTTAAGGACAGAGAAGGATATGAGACTATAATAGGCAGAGAGCCTAAGTGTGGTAATCAACATATTAGGAACAGGGTTTTAGATTGGAAAAAAATATATTTATTATTTATTAAGTAAAATAAAAATTTTGATTTAAAATTCAATGTCAGAAGATAAAAATTTCAGAGTTCATTTCTAGCATCCAGAAAGAAAACATTTTTCTTTCCTCATCATACAAGTTGTAACAGACCTACAATACTCTAACTCTACAGAAACTGACAACATTCCATAAGCCAAATAAAGAAGTACTAATAGGCATAGCCAGGAAAGACCATTGGAATGGGTTGGAAACTGACAACATTCCATAAGCCAAATAAAGAAGTACTAATAGGCATAGCCAGGAAAGACTATTGGAATGGGTTGAAGGTTTGGATTGAATCCATACCAGTCATGTGGAAATAAAAACAATTAGGGCGACAGGAGGCATAGGAATGAAAACTCTGTGGAATGTTCAATTGAGTGGACAGAGATAGACACACAGTAGGGAAAAGATTCAGTTAAAAAAAAGATTGGCGTTACAAATGGGAAGTGTCTGTACCCTCTCTTCATTACATTTCTCCATGTACTTTCTCCAGAGCGAAAATTTAACCAAACCATTCATAACAACAAAAATTTATGAACATAATGACAAATTTTTAATCAAACTATTCAGAATATCCACCATTAAAATGAAATACACAATCACAGTCTTGAACAATAGCATTCAATGATATACACTACAAATTTATGGGACAATACTGAAATATCAACAAATGGGGCCATTTTCAAGAACAAATGAGAGTAAAAACAAATACCAACAATGAATAATTACAAATTAAATGTTGTCATCAACATAAAATATAACAACTTACCATAAAGCACATAATTAGATCTACATGATTTTCCAGAAGGAAACTATTAGTTCTATGAAATGCAATTCGGTTATAAATTTTATAGTCACCACAGCAGTTATAAACTGCATATGACCACATTGAGGATAATACTAATTTACTTTATGGAAGCAAGCAGGGGACCATCCTAAGTTGGGCCCCTTATCAGAATTAATTAACTACAACCCCTAGTAGTGTGCATTGCCTTTTTCTGCAATATGTAGTACATCATTGCAAATTGCTCAACTTTTCTGCTTAAATAGTTTCCACTGCCAATAACTCATTTCAACATTTTATGCCATTTACTCAACTTAACTGCCTTTACTAGTACATGACGTAAAGTGAGCTTAATGAACAAGAGCGACATTTCAACTTGGTATTCATTTTCAGTACTTCACCTAGTGTGTGGGAGTGCATGTGAGGAAGAAAAGGCAAGAGACACTGCTGAAATAATAGACTGCTACATCATTGTCAGGGCACAGAAATAAATCAAAACACATCATTTCTCAGAAATAGCACATTTCAACTTCAATTCTGAATCTCTTGACAAATTAAACATTTATAGTGTGGATTGGACGTTTCAGCTTTTCTGTTATCAAAATTTAACTGATCATGATTTGAAACATATTTTTCAATTTCACAGTAATAATGTTCAAAAATGTAAATTTATGTAAATGTAGGAAAATACCCTTCCTCCAATTTCTTGAACCTTTCTGGTAATATATATTTAAACTTAAATAGTATAATCAAGTATGTCCTCAGCAGTATACTAAATGGCAAGAACCTTACCACAAAGGGAAGACAAAAGATGCTGATCGATCATAAGGAAGGAGGGAATTGAAAGCATTAAATTCTCAAACATGTCATAGAATAAAATTCATAAATATTTAGATTATAAAATTGTAAATGAGCAATAATGTCAACAAGATGAATAGTACAAGGAAATATTTATATAAAGTAGATATATAAATTTTACTTGAATGAGTGAGTCCATTATGTTGTTCTTTTATAGTATGAAAATGTATATAATATAGCACATTTCAAAACAAATTTTAAAATCAGAAACTCATTATCCACTGTGGTAGCAATAGCAAGAAATTTATCTCTTAAAACAGTCAACAAAATTTGATTCTGATGTCACTTTTCTTTAATAAGCATTTAAAGCAAAACTTTAAAAATTTTATAAATTAAAAGAATTTTAAGTGATGAATTTCTATAAGATAAATGAAAAAACAATTACCTCTTTCTTTCATAACCTTCACTGCTTGAGATACAGCCTCCCATGGGTGAGGTAAGTCCAGGAAAACAGCATCTGCTTTGCCCTCTAAATCTGGTCCAAACCCCTTTTGGCACACATCTTTATGCTCTACGGTTACATATTCAGACACACCATGTTCTGTAAATTCTCCACGAGCTACTTCCACTCTTTGAGCATGAAAATCAAATGTATACAAATGACCACTAGGTTTAATACATCGTATCAATGCATGTGACAACGATCCACTTCCAGTACCTGAGAAAAATATGAATTTTTAAATATTACTTACAGAAAGTTCCTAAAACACATCCACCATAATAAAAACAGGACTTTATTTTCAGCAAATAGTCAAAACAAAAAACTTTGAATATTATGGTGCACAGACAATATCATTTCAAATTAGACAATATCATTTCAAATTAGGTCTGCAAAACCAGACCAATTAATTGGATTCTTAGCAATGATCAAGTGACAAAGTAAATACACAAATCAAAAATATAATTGTAAAGCACTTTCAAAAAATTCACACATTAATTAATATTATTTAAACCATACATAATCAAACACAGCAATTACTTTAGATGTATAAAAAATGTTCAACCTTTTAGTAACCTGAGAACTAATAAACACATTCCTCTCAAAAGTAGTGACCATTTTTCACAAACTAATAGAAAAGTATAGAAAACATGATACATGACACATTATTCCGCCTCCTAATTTTCAATCCATTGTTCCTGTGGATTTACTTTAAAAGATAATATAGTCAGTCATTATATAAATTAAATCGGGAGAAAAAATTAAATTCATCTAACATCTTGGAAGGAAAAAAAAAGAATGATGCTGTTATACATCACTGACACAAAACCAAACCCAAGTATACTGAATACGCTATGATAAGAAAAATTTCAAATCATAACTACAGTAATGTCTTTTTAGATTCCTGCAGAGCAGTGGAGCATGTGAGAGTGTTGTCCCTGCACTGATTTTACTCCAAATGATCCAATTTACCTAAATTGCACCTAATACAGCCTGACTTCTCTCCATTTTGCATTTAAATTACATTTTAGGAAGATTACAGTAAGAGGGAAGGTTGTCCGCTTTACTATACTATTCTATACTATACTACTCGTACATGAGTGTTTCCATACTGCAAGACTAGTCCCATTCTCACCACCGTATTTCTTCTGTTTACCTTAGAGTAGAGCCCAATTTATACATATAAGTGGAAATGTCATTATTACTAATCTAGAATTTTTAATGACTTAAATAGCAATGATTTATATTGGAAATGATAAATTATTACCAGCATGTATTTGATAATGAATTTGTATTACAAATATTACATTCACCACTGCCTTTGGGACCTTGAATGGAATTAATAAGAAGTTCCCTTCATTGTTCCCGGAGTAGTGTAAGTTAGTTGGTTGATTGCAACCAGGTGGTCATACATGATTTGTATCTGCTGTTTCAGATAATTAAAAAAAGTAAATAAGGCATAGTACTATCATTCAGTCACTTACAATCGTAAGAACTTTCAAAAGAAAATCAGGAGGGAAATCTGTATTTATTATTGATTGCAGAAAAAATAATTTTCTAAATTTTATTCTATATTTAAAACTGTAAACAAAATCCAATGATGTTTATGTAACAAAACATGCTGGATAATAGGAAGAAGAATTTATATAAAAACTACTCCGTGCAAAAAAAGTAATACACTTCAAAAAATTCTTACCCGATTCAACTACCACAGATCCTGGTTTTAATTCCAACTGGAACAAAATCATGCTTATATCAGGCGTATATATAATCTGGGTTCGGTGAGGAAGAGTAAGAGTCCACAGCTCAGGAGTTGGATGCAAAACATATGCCCAACCTTTAGATAGGGCGACTTTGGAACCAAAAGCTTGGCCAATGAGAGCTTTAACTTTTAAAGCTCCATACGGTGTTTGGAAGACATTTTCTACCATTTCATTTTTCTTGTTCTTGATTTTTTGTTCAACCTTTATTGCATGCATGTTATTTATACTGAGATACAAAATTACTGTATCACCTTGTTCTATAGTTGATTTGTAATTACAGAAACTCATGTTGATCACAGCACTTGAAACTATTTAACACTACTTAAGTTTTTACCTTGATGTACAACAAACAACTTTCAATTCAGTTCACACCAAATAATAGATGATAGCAAGATAAGCAGGAACTCGAAGTTCAGAATCCGCAAAACACACAAAAGGTACACTAAATAAGCGAAACACTATATTTACAATACTCGTATTGTAAGCGCGATAAAGGCATGGAAAGGTTACTCTTAACCTAACTTCTTATTCCAGAAAATAAAAACGCACATTACTTGTACGGACAAGTCATGAAATGTTTAAGTTTAGAACCGTACACTTCCTCTTCCTGATTCCTGAAGAAAGGTGATCAACATTTGACGAGCTATTAAACATCTAAATTTTCTCGGCAATTCTTCGCTATTCATAAACCGCGCTATTCCTTCAAGAATAAATAACATTTCTTCGCATGTACAGCTTCTCCGACCAAATTTACGAAGCGCGTCTTTTAAAATGAACATTAAGGAAGAACCTTATATACGGGTAAAATTTGTTTTATTTTTCATGATGTACGAGGTTTTATTATAGTGTTTTCATGAAATGTTGTATCAGTTTTATTAACCACTTAAATTAGTTGTCTGTGTGAGAAAAACCATACTCATAATTGTTTTATTTAAATGATAAACTTAGAAAAGTTATAAACTGCGTTTGACCTCGTACGACACGGTAAACTTACTTATTTACTCTCCAGAAGCAAGCAAGGAACCATCCCATCAATTCCAATCAGTCTCTAATGCCAAAAGACACTTGTTACTACCATTTAATAAATACCAGCTGAATAAATCAATGAATACCTTATTTACATGGCAAAATGTTAGGTTAATTTCAAAAAAATTATTAGCAGAGGCAATGATGGACAAAGTTTTAACAGGAAAAGTCTGCTCAAACATCTTTAAACGTCTTTCAAGCACTTTATAAAATTTAAGAGTAAATTAGTTTATTGTCCTCCCCGTCATACGCAGTTTGTAACTGTTTTTTACTCTGTTTATTTATGTTTAAGCAGATAGTTGAGTGCTATGTAATTTTCTTGTTCTCTGTTACATATTCCTCGCATGAATAAATTAAATAAGAATACTTACTTGCTTGGCGGATTCTTTTTATGTTCTATAAGCTTTCACAATGTTCTGGGAAGATCACAGGGAATAATCGAAATGTATCGTCGAAACAAATGGTAAGCAAAGATTGAGACGTAACGTGTAACTCATAGGCATATAACTTTACTTAGAGAGAAAATGTAACTAAAGAAAAAAAACATTAACGGGAACGCATTGTGTTTATTATTTTATTGTTAAGTAGTAGCTGTAAATTAGTTTATTGTCCTTGTTGTAACAATAATAATAATATTTTATTGAACCACATAGATCATAACAATGATGTATTGAGAGTCATACTACTAACAAGAATAACAATAATATTTACATATAAGAATAACAACATTATAATAATTTTGATACATTTAACCATATTCATTTAACTGAGGCTAAGTAGAAGTTAACATAAAATACAATTATTTTCTAATATTACAGAATATTAATATTTATTTAGACTAGGGATAATAAATATTTATAGTAGGAATTCTGTTATTTTACATTTATTTTATTAATTTATATCAGGGTCTATATTTATGCTAAAACAATGTAATTTAATGTTGTTAGATATTTTCCTGCATCATGGATTACATTCTGCACCTTTATTCTAATGATTACCTGAACAGATTGTATGTCATACATTAGTTATTGTCATTGAGGAATTCTTGTACACTGTAGTAGAGTTTGTTTTAAGAATTTTTTGAGTTTTGTTTTGAATGGGTTCAGTGTATTGATGTCTTTAAGGTTTAGTAACGCATTATATAGCGGTTTACCTGCATTATGAGTGCTTTTTTGGCTAAGAGTGGTTGTTATCTGTGGTAACGTAAATATACGCAATTTGTAACTGCTTTCTCGACAATAAATAATAAAATTATTTATTTATTTATAGTCAGTGTAACTCATAGACTTATATGTTTGTGCTGGAGATGGCTGCTTTCTTATTTTAGTAGGCTGTATGGTAGGTGCGACCAGCTTAGGATGTATATGCCTCATGTGACTGGTGTATCCCGACCTAGTGGAGAAGCGGTTGTTACACACTGTACAGTTTAAGTTCTGATTAGCGGATATTTGTGCCAATAGCCCTCCTTGTGTTTTTGTGATAGATGGGAGTTTACATATTGCCGGCCAGTTCTTCCTTCTGTTTGGAAATCGCAGAGTGGGCACTTCCATATGTACTGTTCTTCATACTGGTGCCTCGCGGTTCGTTTTATCTCTTCTCGTGTTAGAAGTCTGCGATGTGCATCTTCTATGGCCGTATAAATGTGTCTTCTCCATCCTCCTCGTTTCTCAGCTATTTTCCTCCATTGGTATGTAGCGATGTTGGCTTCTTTTAAATCTTCTTTGACCAGGTCCGTCCACTTTGCACGAGGCTTTCTTTATAGTCTTTTCCCTACTTCCAGTTCTCCGAATGCAACTTGTTGGGGTGTACGATTTAGGTCCATTCGACTAAGATGCCTGACCCATCTCATTCTCTTTTGGCGGATAATGTTGGTGATGGTCATCATTTTTGTGCTCTTTAGTACCTCTCCATTCGGTACCTTCTCTTGCCACTTAATTTTGCAGATGCTTCGAAGCGATTTTAAGTGAAAGGCATTTAGGGATTTAAGGTCTTCTTGCTAAGATAGTCCACGTTTCTGCAGCGTATAGAAGTGTACTGAGCAAAAAGGCTCTGTAAATTTTTTGTAATCTAGGGTATAGTCAGTAAATTTCTTGTATTTTTTTGTTTATTCTGATTTCATGCTTTTTTCAGGCTCTTTGAGGCAAGTTTCTAAATGCTACGCTTGCTGCGTTGATTCGGTGGTTAATTTCGCTTTCTATTCTTCCATTTTTTAAATATTGCTGCCGAGGTATTTGAATGTGTCAACTTCTTTAAGCATTTGTCCATTGACGGATATTGAGGAGGTTGTAAAGTTTATGAACATGACTTCTGTTTTCGATTCATTGACCTTCAGCCCGAACGTTTTGGATTCGCTTGCAAAGAGATCGACCAGCTCTTGGAGTTCTGCCGATGTCCCCGCAAACAACGCGCGGTCATCCGTGAACATTAGGTCCATGATGTTGCACTTTGTGACTTTTGTTTTAGATTTTAGGTATTGTCTGTTCAGCATATTTGTGTCAATCCGAAATTTCATGTCTATACCACCTATACCTTTTTTCTTTACGTTCTGCATGATGACCTGAGTTAAGTTCTATTGCTCGCCAGAGGCAATGAAGGCACTTAAAGATTTCTTGTATGCAAGTTTATTCCACACCTATATACAGGTTGAGAGATGAATGTCCTGGTTGACGGAGCGGTAGGCGTTGTGTTGCAAGACAGCGGATATAACTCCTGCATATATAGTACGAAAAGGAGGAGCGCCAGAACACAGCCTTGCCTTACTCCGGTCTCTATTTCGAATGGAGGTGATTCCATGTTTTCTTTCTTAACTGTGGATGAGGTTTGTTCATAGTACGATCTGAGGATTTTCAGCATGTTAGGTGTGCACTCAATCTTTTCTAGGACATTGAAGAGCATCAACTAAGTCAAATGCTTTGGCAATGTCAATGAAGGCTATGCAGAGCGATGTGTTCTGCTCCAAGAATTTTTCTATCATTTGACTTTGCTGTAAATATTACGTCTATTGTCGATTTTTGTCCGCGAAATCCACATTAAGTGTCGCTACGCAAGCTGTTGATGTAAGGGTATAGTCAGTTGTAGATTACTTTCGGCAGTATTTTGCTTGGGACTGATAGCAGTGATATGCCTCTGTAGTTGTCGCACTTGTTTTTGCTTCCCTTTTTATGTATTGGTACAATTAAAGCGTTTCTCCAGTCAGATGGCATTTTTCCCTGTTCCATATTTGTTCAAATAGATGTTTTAACATATCTAGAGTGTAGTCACCTCCTGCCTTCAGCATTTCCGCTGTGATGTCATCAGCTCCAGAACTTTTGTTGATTTTCATTTGGTTAATGGTTTTCTGTATTTCCGCCCTGCTAGGAGGTTCATCTGTTGGGAGAAACTCTCCGGTGTAAGTGAAGTCAATGGCACTTTTATCCGTCTCACAATGCTCATTATACAAGTTTTTTAAATATTCACTCCATTTGTTTAGACGAGTATCAATAGTTTCTATTCTTTTTCCATCATCATCGATGAGAACATTTAAAGGTTTCTTCACAGGTCCTACAAGGATTTTTATAGAATTGTATAGACTGAAGGAATCGCCATTACCTATAAAAATTGCATTTATTTTGGTCTATCACTCCACCATTGATCTCTGAGCTTTCTTACTTGTCTCTGACATTCTTTTCTTGTTGATTTGTAGGTGTTTTCATTTTGTCTGGTGGGGTTTGTGAGATACTTTTTGTAAGATTGTTCCTTTTTCTTTAATAGCTCAGTTATTTGCGTATCGGATTCATCAAACCAATCGCGGTTATTTCCTTTGGTTTTTCCCATGGACTGTTTTGCAGCGTTAAGAATTGATGTACGGGTGTGCTTCCAATAATCCTGTCAATTGGTATTACTATTCAGGCTGACATTTTCGTTAAGATTGTCTAAGAATTCCTTTTCCACGTTTTCGTTTTGCAGGCTGCGGTTGTTAAATCGGGGAGATGGTTTATGTTTCCTGGGTCTTGCTTTTGACCTCAGCTTAACTATGGCTTTCACAAGTCTATGGTCTGTACCGCAATCTGCACCTCGAAATGCACGGCATCTCAGCAGGTCTTATCGCTTATCAGCTTTTAAGATTACATAGTCAATCATGTGCCAGTTGTCAGATCTCGGATGATTCCAAGTTATTTTTCTCTTGTTCTTTTCCTGAAACCATGTAATAGGAACGCATAGACCTGGGAGTGCGCAAAAGTTTAAGAGTCTCTGTCCATTGTTATTCATATGCTTGTCGGGTGCATGCTTGCCTATAATTTGTGGTCACTGTATATGTTCTTGCCCGATCCTGGCATTTAAGTCCCCAACCAAGATGATGTATTTATTTGGTAGCTTCCTAGTTAATTGATCTAGCTTTTTGATAACAGAATTCATCTTTCTTTGAATCTTCATCAACTTTAGTAGGCGCGTAATAGCAGATAAAGGCAGTTTTAGAGTTCTTTTCTATAATTTCTACGCTCATGAATCGATTGTTTACGCAGGTAGGTTCAGTGACTATGTTTTTTTTAACCAATGCCTTTCTAATGCAGATAGCAACTTCATGGCTGTTTTCGTCGGTATTAGAGCTTGACCAGTAATAGGTGTATCCGGTTTTCTTCTCTTCTAGCTTCCCGAAATTTCGTAGATGTTTTTCATGCAGACCGACAATATATATGTTGTAAGTAGCCATTTCTTTTGCAATTATGGCCGTTCTTCTAGGATTTGGGATACTTGTTGGGTTTTTTGAGCCGAGAAGGGTTTTAATGTTCCACGTTGTGATGTTAAGAGTTTGTATCTTATTATTCTCAATTACTTTTGTCAAGGTGACTCCCTCAGAATCCATGAGGCAGACTGACGCGGATTTAGGTATCCGTGCACTCCTGGAGTAGTTTATCCTTATTTGTTGTGCTTGACATGTTCATTGGATTTGGTTGGATTATGTAAGTTTCCTGCTGATTGGACAAGTGTTTGCAAAGAATTGTTTTAAGTGTTGGTGGTTTGCTGCCACCCGCACTGTTATCCCTCTTCGCTTTTGTGAATGCAGCCACTGAGGAGATAGAAACATTCAAACGAAGGAGACCTTTTGACTCATCCGCCTGTGGTGCTTAGCATCATAGCCGTTGGTCGTTTTTCACTGCGCAATGGTCCGCGGAAGTATTTCCTTCCTACCATGCATATCTGCAAGGTATTCTCTTATCCGGCACCTGGGGACGCGGTCTCGAGAGGTTGCAGCTTCCCCGAGACATACATACACACACATAGACCTAATAGCTTTATGCGCAAGTTGGCCGGAGAGGAAAACGATTGGACGAATCCCGAGCAACCGCTCGCCGAATAGCGAATAGTGTGGATGGGTTTCTTGCAATTCGTCGCATCACGAATTTCGGTGCTCACCCTTTCCCGGGCATATCGGTCTTTTGAGATACATCAAAGGAAGTCACGGGTGACCAGTTCGTGGCCTTGTCCACATATTCGTGCTTCTACGAAAAGTAACGATTGCGCGTATTAGGGGCACTACATGTACAGCGATTTCAAGTTATTTCCAATAAGTAATCGCCAAGATAACTATTTATTTATAATTTTTTTCTTTATCGTACGAAGTAATAAGTGGTTTTTAGTAGTAATAAAGTACAGAAATTGGATGTAATAAAGTAGTGATAGAGTAAATTCATTTATTATCTCTGACGTGGTCATACGTTGTTTGAAACTGCTTTTTGACAATAAAGTTTATTTGTTGTGTGATTTAAACCACAAACATTTTTATTCACTTTATTTTACTTTTTTATTAAGCTCTTATATTTCCTGTAGACGGTCGTATAATCCGTACGAGGGTAAGGCTAGTGAAAATAGAAAAAGACTATAATAATAAATAATAAAAATATTACATTTAAATGTAATGAATGGCTTTTGAATAAATAAATAGTGGGATGTTGTGGAGACACAAATGAAGATAGTTATACAGTATTAATTCTTTGGTTATTCTGAGGAAAAACTGCCTCAACTAATCGAAACGCGATCCGATATTTTAGAGTGAATAAAAATTACAATAATACAAGGATCTTAAAATTCGAGAAAACCAATTACTATGCCTAAATCCATATGGGATAAAAACTAGTTTATTAATGATTAAGTTCATTGATTGAATTAAGATTAGATAAGACCCATTTACTTTATTTAACAACATTCCACAATACACAACTACATACTCAGCGGCACGTGTGTGTGTCAGAACCTAAACATTCGAGGGGTTTGTGAATTATTAATATTTTGACGCATTTTCACTAGCCGGACGCTGCTAAGAAGTTTACGGAGTCTAGTCGGACGCCGCTAAGACGGAAGTGCGACGGGGTTGGGACCCTGAGCTAAGCCTTTCCCTGTAAGATGCAATTGTTTGACCCGTTTCCTGCAATACAGAATACAAAAGGTAGTGCCTGGCGAAGATTGCGTTCGGAGAAGCTGACCACGCGCACCTCCTCTTTGGTATTTCATTATTTCTGAAGGGAAAGAATTTAACCAAGGCGAGGCCCACGATGGAATGTCGGTGGAACTCAGAATAGAAGAATGTTAAGACGTTGGGAATAAAGTACCTTCACCAACGGCAGAGACAATGACCTACTTAAATGAAAGGGCGGTTAACACCTGGCGTGCACCGGCAGCGGCGCCCTTGCGAGGAGATCATTGCGTTCCCATGAATGCTGAGGGAAGCCCAAGAGGATTGGATTGTAGGTGGTGGCAGCGAAGGCGTGGTTATTTGCTGGTCACGTGACTTCCTCTTCTGTATATATTGGAAGGAATGAGGATCCTCGAGGACTTTTTATGTGTGAGTGGAGTCCGCAGGTTACGTGAGATGTAACATGGCTAGCATCGGTCGCAGAGACTCGATGAATCATGAGGCTCCTACGGTAGTCTAAATAAACTGATTACTAGTAATGTAATGTGTAATGTAGTGACGTAATGTGTAACAGTTCAACTTGTAATTTTGGGGGTTGTGGCAGAATGCAAATTTAATTGTTTATAATCATTAATTAATAGAAAGGCGCCTCGACTAGCCCTATCTCAGGGTTCCACTAGTAATTGGGTTCGCAATTTTTTTACCTAAGGGAAAGAACCATACTGGGGTTCCACATAGAGAAAAACGCTTTGTGACAAATTAACTTATTAACTTTAATAACATAATCATGTACAATAATGATAAAACCCTCATGCAATCCCCCAAAAAGCACATGTCACTCCCTGTCAACGTTAACATGAACACTCTGACATTACCGCCGAATTCGGCTTCAACACAACAATCAGGAATTTTAAACATTTAAATTCTAACATAAACATTAAAAATTTCTCCTTCAACAAAATAAAAAAACACTAAATTTACATGAACTCTCTCTTCTTGAAAAGACTGTTACATTTATGACAAATAAGAGAGATAATTAGGCGTTCTCTTGTGATAATTGACCCCTCTTCGCAATAATCAAGTCCACAGTTCTAGACCTCTTTTTACAACAAGTTCCGCACTAGTCTTCTCGCACAAGCGCATTACGACGTGGGTTGGACGCCACCAACCGTCGTGCAAATACCTCATCAGATGATCAATCAAACCCGACAGTGGTGAGTAGAGGGTGCGTTGACCTTGCAACACCGGCCAAGCTCCGATCTCGGGGCGGCTCCTTGGTGGTGGCGTCACCAGCGACAACTCGACAGGGGGTGACTCCTTTCCCTCAGCTGCGCGGCTCGGGAGCCCTCAGGCGTAGTGTCGGCCTGACCTCGGTTTCTCGGAAGAGCTCGCCGAAAAATGTTTGCCCAAACTAAAGACTTCGATCCGGACAATAACGATCTCAGGAATCTCATCTGAGATTTTGAACTAATCAGTTAACTTTAAAATAACTGAGTCGTGGCTCTGCTCTCGAACAACCTACCAGACTTGTTCGATGCTCCCGAAAAAAATCGAGAAGTAGTGAGCCGCGCGCAGCATCTTCAAAAAAGTGAAATACTGGTATCCTGCGCGAAAATCTCGAAATACTGGTCTGCGAAAAATCTTCAAAAATAATTGAAATAATAATGAGGCAAAAATCTCGAAATACTCGTCTCAGAGTAGTAATGAAAATGTCCGCGAAAAAATCTCATGTAATGGGGTAAATCTTCATTTGCCATTCCTTAAATGGGTTCCATCCCTTCCTTCACCTCTTATTCCACTTCCAAAGTCTTCAAATTTTGAATTCCACGTGACCGAGGTATCCAATAACATCACTACTCCCCCTCCCGTGCTTCAGTTCCGATTGGGGATTTTGAGTGTTTTTCGTTTCACGATCCGCCAATCCTCGGGTGTATTGTCGAACCATCTTCAACCGCTGTTTCGTAACGTTTTTTCTTAAACAAGTCGCATCTTGCTCAGTTCGCCTGCGTGTCCCTTTAACATGTCTTAATTTAACGACCGGAATGGGTCGCCTACCCACATCCCCGTCTGCCTGCGATTTCTGTATATTAGTAAAACCTTTCTCCAACAGGTCCTAGCTTGTCGTGGCGTGGGACGCTGCCCCTTTACCAGATGTGGGTGTTTTCTTTGTCGATGAGCCGCGCGTTAGCTTCTCACGCCCGCGCTCAACGGTGGACTTTTAAATTCTGTGGAGTGAGGAGGCTCTTCTCCCCTGCTTCGTCGCTCTTTTTCCGTATTTGAAATGCCCGAACAATGCTGATTTCTGCTGTTTAATTGCGAAATTAATCAAATCTCACACGATTCATTTAACCTAAAGGGTTTTTACTATTTAGTTGTCTTCAACTAAATTTATCTACGTGTAATTAATGCTTTCTGATAGCATTACTTGTGTAATAACAGATTTTTATATGTATTAATGATTTTGGGAGTTTGTCTCCGTTTGTAAATTCAGATTTTTATTTAATTTGCATTAAATCATTATTTATTGTTATTACACGTGTTTGATTGCCCGGGAAACAGGGCTGGTAGGAATTGTATTTATGAGGATCCCGCTTCTACCAAAAATACTCACACCGCATCAGGGCTTGTGGTGTGATGTTACATTGTACTTCAGATTTACTCTCCATAACCTCCAAACAGTAACACGAATACACGAATATTCGACGTACCCAGAGCGAGATGTGCTCGGAAAATTGCTTATATCTGGAATAGTGCGCTCGCGAATCGGTTAACACTCGGAAAATGCCTCGAACAAGTAGTTATTGCTCGAGATTCACCGTGCGATTGCTCGGGGTGCACCGAATGACGAATGTGTGGAGCCGTCTCTATGCGGGGAACTCGATTCTCCTCACTAACTGCTGACTGCTGCACACAAGTCGTTGCGCAGTAAGGCCGTGTCCTGCGTGGACGACAAACGCGAGCGACTTAAAACGACAGAAGTGTAGCGTTGCGTTGCCAAAATTGAGTGTCCTGCGTTGACGCGCGTGTGATCGGTCGGCTCTTTAAGCAAGATGGCGCCACACCGCAAACAATACGTGAATATACGAGTATGTGACAATACGGATTTACAGCGAAATGTGTGGTTGTAAGGCAAAAATGCCATGAAAACACAATAAATTTATCAGAAAATAACATCTTAATTACATTGAGTTTTAATATTTGTACTCGCAACTGGTTTTGCATCCCAAAAAGTTTTTGAAATACCACTGTTTTGATTTGTACTTTATATTTCCCTGAAAGTAGCATTGACGATTACATTACTAAAAAGGAACTAATTTGCAACGCCAAAGAAATTGGGTTTGTTGTGTTTTGATCTTGCTGAATCACTTCGATACTACATGAGCAAACCTATAAAACAATAATCTCAATAATTGTTTACAAACGATAATCTCAAGTATGATCAAGTAGGTTGTGTGAAATGTAGCGTTTGACGCGCAACAAAACTCAAGCATGTTTGAAGTTCACGAGTCGTCGAATGTCGCGCTTGTAGCGCTACAGTGTCGCTGTCGCTCACGTAGGACAGACTCGCAACTACAAGCGTGTTTTAATCTTGTCGCTCGCGTTTGTCGCCCACGCAGGACACGGCCTAATACCTTACCCTCCAAACGCATTTGCGAGCGAGGGCGACATCTCTCACAAGCTTCTGTCTCGTGTTATCACGGACAATCTGCATCAGAAACGGTTTCCTCTATTTATATATAACTCTATGGTCTAACTGCAGAGGCGGATTTAGGTATATAGGTATGTAGACAATTGCTTAGGTGCGCAAGTCATACACACCTGTATACATACGCAGGTCATACGCAGTCTGTACTGTTTTTTGACAATAAATTTATTATTATTATTATAACAAGATTTTGGGGGTGCTAAATGAAAGTGACGGAAATATAACATTTGTAATAAATGTTTCTTCTTTAAATATGTAGCTTGTTTAAATGTTCCCTAAAATATGATTTTCAAGATTTTTGTTGGATCAGCAAAGATTCGCTAAGAATTATGAGAGATAAATAAGTTATAAGTGTTGTTAGGTGGGTTTATTTTGATTTTTATATAGTTATATTGTTTGTACTACTTTGTACCTTATAATTAATAAGAATAATAAATAAACAAAAAATATGTTTATAAATTATACAATTAATATATAACTATTTAAAATATATGTATATAAAATCCGCTCTCTTAAGTGCGCTATATTTTCTACTGCCTAGGGACGCCAAACTTTTCCGCCTCTAACTGGCTTGATTTTGGTACAGGATTTGCACACAGCGTAACCAATGCTTTTACTTCACCATTATGGAAATCGGAAATCGGTACCTCGTGTATTGTTGGCAGTACTTTCGAATTTCTTTAAACTTAAATATATTGCCAACATCGGCCAATAACTCAAATCATTTGGTCTCCTGGCGTTATTCTCTTCTCTTTGCATCGAGCGTGAGAATGAATATTACCTTGTGTCTAGATCGTGTTATTAATTTGTACTTTGTACAGCGAAGTCACTTTTGTGACTACAATTAATATTTATTCGGAAATAATTTGAATTTGTAAGTTGGCCATTTGTGAAAGGCAGACAAATTGCATTATTGTCGGTGAAGTTACATGACTTTGACTTGATTACATGATTTTTATATAAATAATGATGTTTCTAATTTCTCTCAATCCAAAAATTTATGAAACTTTCATTAATGTTATTTATTTTGTTTTACTATTTTGTTCAAATAGTAAGTGTAGCAGTAATTCATGAAATTGTATTTGTCTATTTAATAATAGTGTATTGAAAACTGAATCAATTATACCGTTTAAATTAATACAACACATTTGAAGAAAGGTCTCTAGTGTGACCGAGTTCTTTAGGTTTGCAACAATTTTTGTTGAATAACTTTCTCATTCAGAAGGCGAATAATTTTGTAATGCTCTTTTCTGCATTAAATTTGTCATTGAAATAATTGAAATTTTTAAATTATTTTGATGTTAACATTAAAAACATAGCTCTACATATTCATGAAGAAGCTGAAAATTATACTCCTTTTTCAATTTTTAATTTTTTTCCAATGGTTCTAAATGAAGATTTTTATTTGCTTTAGTGACAGATCCATTATTTTATTTTGTGAGAGCCTTAAATCTATGGGTAGTAAGTGAATATGAAAAATTTGAAAAGTTTTGTGTATAATGATGAAATATATAGCAATACATGACTCTGAATTGGGTAGTGAAATGTATATTCTTACAAATAGTTGGTCTACCACATATAATAAATTTTTCTTCAGAAATACAAGAAAATTATATTTTTTTACTCATTTGAGCCCAGGGATGCAATAACTATATATTCATTTAATCAATACAGAATTTTAATGTATCCCAAATCTCAATGACTACTACAATATGGGAAGAACTACTGCCATTGATTAGTTCTCTGATCCTGAAGTATCCCTACCTATCCCATAATTGGCAAAATTGATGCTCACAAGCATTGATTGAAGGATCAAAGAACATTTATTTCTTTTTGTTATTACAATTTTGTATTGTTGTGGAGGGAACTTGTAGTGTTATGTTCTTTTAGGCTACATCTTATTCAGCTTACCCTAAATCCAGCCCTGCATGGAGAAACACCTTTTGTTTTGCCAGGATAAGCAAATAAGAAACGGTTTATGATCTCTTAATGGATGTTGTATTTTTTTTAATCATATAAAAGACATTACGAGTAGAATTACGTATTGCCACAAGTATTAAGCTTATATTTAAGGGGTACAGATTTTCAGAATTTTGTGGAGATGGTGAGCAATGGGGAAAGAGAAAAGAAATGAAAAATAATAATAATAACTAATAACAAAATACTCAAACCTCTTTCCAATAAAAATAACCTAGAATTTATAAGAAAAAAGCCTTCCATTACGTGACTAACGTGTCACTATTTGTGTTCATCTTTTGTGGTAAATATATTGGACAGCAACAATGTTAACAAAAGCATTTTTTGCCAATCCAAATTTATAAGAAATGTTTATATTCTTAAATAGTACCCAAGGATTTGTCTATAAAACATGATATCATGAAGGATATATTGTGTATCAAATGTGCTACATTAATATTTCATTTATCTTAAAAAACATACTTCAATGACTACTTTCCATTACTTTGATATACTTGGAAGATATATTTATTCATGACTATAATATATTGAAAGAATCAAAATATATAAATACAGATCAAGGAAAGTATTGAAAAACATGATAGAACATTTTAAAATGACACTTCATCACAAATCGTATCGGACCATGCAATCTGCACTCCTCCAGCTTCTCTTCCAACTGAGGGCATTGAACTACCAGGACGCTATGAGCAAAAAAATGATGGCGCAACTGATGAATCCAATTTTCGATTATGTCCAAAATTCAATGTGTCACCAATTACGTATCATTCATCTACTGACAACTTATTTTAAATACATTTATATTACCTATTTCAGCAATAGATTCAAAATTAATTAAATATTTGAATACTTTATTCTAATATGGAAGAATCAATTTCTATTAATTAAAAGTTCATTTTCTAAGAAGGTACAGCAACATAAATTTTTAAATTTATTGACAGTAGAATTTAAAGAATAAACAACTCTACATAAGGCAAAGTAATCATTATATTTTTCAATATCAAGATTAATACATAAACACCAATAATATTTCCAACTTAATCTCTTTTGGGTTATTTTTATACCAATGGAAAAGTTGAGACAGCCTCCTTGCAATCTAAGGTTACAGATCAAGCCCTTCATAAAAGAAAATCAATATTTCCAACAAACAATCAATATTTTAAACAAAAATGTCAATATTTTAAATGAAAAATAATTTCCAAGAAAATTGTTTTAATTTCACAAATACACCAGTCTCATTTTAATCATTAAAAGTGTTTCCCCACCTACCCATGGCAACTGCAGAAGCCAGAGTCCTTAAGGGCTCAAGTCAAATGATGTTGAATGGTAGTGATTCTTTGCTGCAGACACTACACCCCCTCCACCTTCTACATCACTTTCTCATAAAACACAGCTTATTTACGAATCATATTCTTATTCAGTAGTTAAATTTAAGTTTTGTTTCTCTTTAATGCTTCAATAGTAAGTGAAGGGTATGTTAATTCCAGCCACTAAAAGAGCCACCTCTAATTTTTTTAAAAATATTTTGTGGATTTAACAATTAGCTAACAATTTCTCTTCTTATCCTAGGGTATGGTTTATGTCATGATTTTATCTTGGGATGAAGAGATGTGAAACCCATCACTAGCCATTGATGTGACGATCCCTTACCTGCTTCAGGAGTGCAAATTAGTTTATTGTCCTCCGTGTGGTTCCATACAGAGTTTAACTGTATTTATTACTTAATTTTTTGGTAATTATATTAATCAATAGTTTATTTATTGATCTATATTAGTATGTAAAGAGTTCATGTCAATGAATGGGTCAAATTTTTGAAGTGGAAACTCATAAAATTTTGTTATATATTTGAACAACACAAAAATAAATTATATGAACAGATACAAGATTTGACGGAACAGATACAAAATGATACCTACTATTTTCTAATAAAAGAATTCAGATATGTTTATTTACGGAGTATCCACAAGTTTTGATGGGATTAAAGATTTCTATTCAGTAATTTTATTTTATCATTTTTGCTTTAACTTTGTAACCAGAATTGAAAATTTTAATAATATTTTTCAAATAATAATAACTTGTTTTAATAGTCCAGGAATTTTGAATGCCTTTGCATATTGCCTAATGAAGGATGGGCTTACGCACAAGTGATCAAAATATTTTCTGATCATTTTTTCCTTCTCATTCATGTGTTTTATTAACCTCTTCTCAAACAAATATATTAGTCAACACAACAGCTCAAGTCACTTATTGTCTGAATTGTTTCTTCCATTATGTCTCTCTATTGATCAATATTTTAGGAGGATGTAAAGTAGCTAAGTGATCCAAGTTTTCAGTATTTTGATGAATTTCTCTTTCAGTTTTGCTAAAATGTATATTTGGTCTGTCTATATGAATACAATAGTATTTCAAAAACCAAGGTTTATTAAGTGCTACGTAATTCTTGCAAATAAAAAAGATATAAAAGCAGTTATATGAAAAATATATGTATCACAAAGGCATTCTCACTCATCTCACTTCACAAATCTTGGATATTTCATAATGCCCACACTCGTATATAATCCACTTGCAAAACCGAATTGTCAGCATTCCAAGTTGGGTACCAATTGTCTCTATCCATCCAAAATTTAGCAATATCCTGGTAAGAAGGAGACAAAAAAGTTTATAAGTCACTTTTCCATGCAACAAAGAACTCATATTTCAATCTTATGCAAATAATTCTACATGCAAATTACTCATCAAAACTCACAAATAAAAGGGGAGTTTAAGGATCACACAAAAACATGTCTAAAGTGCATTTCATATTAAATAAGTGTGGTTTCCCATTTCCCATTTTTTTGTAAAGGGTATGACAGGATACCTCTACAGGAAAGTTTTAGGTGAAAATGATGTAAGGAATAAGCAAATAATATCAGTGATACATCAAAATCAACACACACAGGTATGTTAATAAAAAAATTAACTAGTTAAAAGTTAATCATTTAAAAACTAACTAATTAATTAGTTACTTTTTCCAGCAATTAACTTTTAAAGTTAAAAGCTTATTACAAATTAACTTACAAAATAAATTAATAGATAAAAGATAATACTTGGAACCCTGAAATGTTTTCAAAAATACAGTAAACATGTTCAATAGTTACAAAAAATACACAGGCCTCAATCAAAACAGCTTGTTAAAATTCAAAAGAAATTGATTTTGACTTTCACATACAAATTATTCCCTGCCTGTCACTCAGCCAGTCCTACTGTGCTATGCAAATGCAATGATCTAATGACTATGTTTTGTATATTTATTTTTTAAGTCCAGTATGCTGTGTTCAAAGTTTTACAGTGTAACTTTGTCACCTTGCTTTCTGCACTTGCAACCTTCTCATTCCTTGACAAGTTTTCTCTGAAATTTAAGTGAAAAAGTTATCATGTAGACTTTCACGAAAACACTAATGGCTGATAATCTCGAGATGTTCCTGGAAAGTATTTACTATTATTTTTCCCATCAAAGTCAGGCTTCCTCTTTTGTCAACTTGTACCCCTAAATTTTGTTCCATATCATCAGGTGACTATAACAGTGATTTGGATATTGTATTTCATTGCTTTCCAAATGTCTTTCCTATTTCCAGAAAATTTATATGGTTCATTTAATAATGAATAATATTTTTAAATGTTAGGTGTTAAATGTTAAGTGTTATCAAATAAATGTGAATTTGTAAACTTATGTGAGCATTATCAATTAAAATAATATTTAATGATTTTTTTTTTTATTCAATTCATTTATTTTTTTATTTGATATTTCTAACCCTGAGAATTAAGAATAGCAACTGGAGTGCAAAATTAGTCCACAGTGTTTACAGATCACTGGAGCCCTTAACGAAGAAAAGAGGAATAAACCTTACTATATTTGTTTTAGTTTTTTAAAAAGTTTATCAATTTTTTATCTTAAATGCTCAAATGTACCTTTGATTCTCCATTTCTCCATGGTTTCTTTTTGTTACCCTGAGTAAGTGCATCATCAGGAAATTCAGAAGAACCACCAGCTTCCACTCCAAGTGACAAGTAGAACTGAAAAATAAAAAAAACTGTATGTCTACAAGACACTACATTTAATAGACATAATGCATATACAGTATTTGCAAGACTGTGGTTTTTCTCCAGATTTTTGTTGGATTCTTTTATTGGAATTGATAAATTTGTCTATTCCCTGCTTCTGGAGATGTAAGTTTCTTCTGCCTCAGTTACGCACAGTTTTTAAAAGCTTTTTTGACTACAAACTATTTATTTAAAGAACAACAGAAAATAATGAACTGAAAAAACTAACCTCTTGATCAAAGGGTGCTATTTTGCTGCCACTAGACCAAGGAACATTAGAGTATTGGGAGTATGGAGATATTGACTTAAAACCACCTGTTGGTGGAACTACTCTTCCTACTTCATTTCCGTCAACAGAGAATACAATACTGTCTACAAAAGAAAATTAAAAAACAATACAATTGTTCAAAAATAATTAGATAAGAAATGAAAAGAATTGCCTTATTACTCACCAGGAGTCCATATTAGTCCATAATCATGGAAAGTATTACCCCATGGAGCAGAATTTGTTCTGTTAAATCTCTCTCTGTAGTGAATATCATTGAAAGACATTTCACAATTACCCTCCAGAACGTTTGCTCCAATTTGACTTCCTTTACTAATACATTCTCTGTTTCCCCTCATCAGAGCTAAATTCATTTGCCCTGAAGTCAGCTTTGGTTCTGATCCATATATATTATGAGTGGGTTTCAAAAGAATTTCTAGAAAATATTAAAAGAATTTTTAAAACGAAAGTTACTATCAATCACTGACCAACCAAGGACCAATTAATTTTACATAGTGGTTAAGCTTCAATTTAACATCTGTAATTAGAAATAATGACATATAAAATTGGAAAAGTTCTTAATTAAAAATTGGAATGCCATCAATGAAAATATGTATTCAAGAGAAAAAGACCAAAAACTAGGTTACATAGTGTTCTAATACCACATCACCTTATTTCCTATCCTTCCCTACTCCATTTATCACCTGAATTTTTATTATCTTTAGGAAAATATTCAAGAAAAATATACATAATATATAAATAAAAAGAAATACATAATTAGAGGCTCAAACCAATCCCCACAATGCTAACTTATATCGGCTGGGTATTGACAAAATTTATGTGCATGTTATTTGTAAAAAAATTAAAATTCATCTTCTTTGAAGTAGTGTAGTACATAACTATTCTGATACTTTAAAGAAATAATATACACGTGAAGGAAATTACCAGAATATAACCAATCACCAAGAGGAAGTTTTGCGCGAACTTCCGCTCTTCCGTAACGGAAACTAAATGACTGTTTTGTTCTCAGTTGGGCTGTTAAAACTGGTGGAATATAAAAAGCTCCTGAGGCCTGCTTCTGACATTCTTGTTTGTTTGGAGACCCTGTGCAGCTGAAATAAAACAAAGAATCTCCTATATTTTAAAACAATATCTTTTATAAATGAAAAACAATAGCAATTAACTCTCTAAACTGAAATATGTCATCCAAATTGTTATCCTTTGTAAATACTTGCAACAATCATGAAACTACTTTGTAGGAAAAATTTTGAGAAAAAAATAAAGTGAAACATGGATCAAAAATAAATTTATTGAGTATTACAGAATGTGTAAAAAGTATTATTAACTTAGTACCACAACTGTACAAAAAATTTAACTTTATTTTGTAGTAATGGATTTGATGATAGTACACTACAAAGTATATTTATGTTTAGTACATAAGTCAACAATTACAAAATACTGGACTCATCCATCAATTATATCATACCCATCCAATGATAAGTGTCCGGAAGTTACAACGTCCTCAGTTTGAAGACTTGGTTTTATATGCAAATTACCATCGTTTATAAAACAATTTGCTTCATTTTTAGTATAGACAACAAAAGGATAGCCCTGAAGAAACAATATTTTCAATAAAAAATATGCATAGGAATAACATATTATATATAACAAAGAAGATTTATAAACTTTCAAGAACCATGGAAATTATTTAAGAATATAACTTACTGGATCACCACCTAATTGTACAACATGTTGCCATTTTGATGGCTCTAATTTATCAAATTTATCTTCAAATATAAGTTTTCCTTGGCAAGAAGGCAAGCCATTTACAGACGTAACTGTTGGATGACAAATAGAGGGTCCACTTGTTGGTGGAGTCACAATAGGAAAGGTTCCAGGACTTTTATTCACTAGTCCTGGAATTTTTATTAAAATAGAATGTATCATTAAATCATATCCACAATATTTGTATTTTTATGATATTTCAGAATGTTTATATTACCATCAACCCTCCAGGTTAGATCTTCTTTTGGGTAACCTCTTCCTCTCTTCTGAACATACAACCAATAATTTATAACATCCCCTGGCTTTAACTTAATCCTTAGGTTCTCATAAATCCATCTTCCATTTTTAGGCTTCAAAATGTCCACAGACATCTCTCCGGCAGCAGGGTATATCATTTCAGAATTAACATTGCCATGGAAAGCAAATATTTCAATACCTTCTTCATCTAAGTCACAGACACAAAAGAAAGATTTATTTTAAAGCTAAGAAACAAAAGGTAAAATACTTTATATCTCATATGTAGTAGAACCTTGTTGATCTGGATCAACTGGAACTGACAGTGATCCAAATGAATCAGATGATAGAGGAAATATACAATAAACACTGTAGATTTTATATTCTATATGCAAATAATGCAACAAAAATACTTACAAAACACAGAGTATTGAATGGCAGGACAATTTAATTGTGTTCCCTACACCCTTTCATATAAACCACCCCTTTTCACAAACAAGCTGAAGGGTATATTGAGTTTTCAACTCATATAAATTTATAAACTGAAAGCATTGCAATAAATTTCCAGTAGAATACACCAATCTTTTCATTGTAATATCATTGAGGATAAAGTGCATTATCTAATATTTGTTATATTTTTGTTTTATAATTTTGTATGATGGATTTTCCATACATACAGAATGTTAACATGATATTGCAAGTTAAGTTTAAAATTTCTCAAAGAATGGAAACATATTTCTGCCTTTATAAGGAATATTTTATTTTCTGGACTAAAGCAACAATATTAGATTTCCATCTGTCTGACCTAGACTGTTGAGGTCTGTGTAGTTGTCCCTTTTATGAGTTATCACCCAACACTGTGGTGGATTTAAGTGAGGGAGTGGGTTTCCAGGAATTATGTTTGGTACTTAGACCTATTATTCCCATTGGGTAGTAAAAATATAATAGTAAAAAATCATAAATTGCTTAAAAATTGCATCATTTTGCATAAACTTTCCAAATTTCCCATACCTCCACAACCCTTGGAGATCTAAGCCCCTCCTGAAATAGAATCCTTGATTAACTCCAGATCCAACAAAGATGTGCAAGGTAGGTTGTCTGTTTGGATTTGTATGTGGCAACTCTCTCTTATGACATGTAGGTACCATGTAATATTTAATTCTGTATTATCAATTATAATGTTCATTCCAGTGAGTTTTTTGAATTCATAAAATAGTATGATCTAAATTTTTGCAATATAAGTCACCCACGATATACCATATTTAGGAATTTTCCTAAGCCATGGGACAAATATAT
>NNCF01127356.1:1221207-1285518 GCA_002313205.1 Laupala kohalensis
ATATTTATATATATATATATATTTATATATATATATATTTTCTTCTCTTCCATAAAGAATTCTTATCCATAATTCTCAAAAGAATACTCGAGGGTATTTCTGAAGCACATTGTGAATAAATAAATAAATAAATTTATTGTCAAAAAACAGTACAAACTGCGTATGACATAATGATCTATTTCCAATAATAATATAATGATCTATTTCCAATGCCTGACTCCAAGTTTTAGGTGCCCAAACCTGATGTAATTATTCCACTTCCTCTCCCAAAAGATTTGTTGATGATAAACCAAGCCTCTTCCTCTTCAAAATTATATTGAAACACATTGTATTTATTCAAAATCTGAAGAATATGTTTTTGACATTCTATTAGTATTTAACTCGCAGCTAACTTTTTATCTTATCTAGGAATTTTTGCTGAATTTTTTTTGAATCCGCCTCTGCCTTTGGGCCCTTGATCGGAATTGATGGGATGGTCCCTTGCTTGCTTCCGGAGAGTAAATTAGTCTTTTTCCTCGACGTGGTCATACGCAGTTTGTACTGTTTTTTGACAATAAATTTATTATTATTGTGCCTTCTTGGTATAAGTCGCATCCTAGTCTGCAGCCTACTGGTAAACCAGGCCATGGTCATTACAATTGCATAGAGAAAATTGAGTCCAAAGAACCTTTATAAAATTTAGAAGGGATGGAAATTTCAAGAACATATCTAGAATATTTCAAGAATATTCTCTACTAAATGACAGATGACATCAGCACATTAATATGCATAATTTTGGTGTAGTTTATTCAACACAATGAATCTAAACTCACAATTGCATCTTTTTCTTAATGGGTTAGTAGGTTTTAAGATATCACTTTTTAGTTTATTGTCCTCCATGTGGTCATACACAGTTTGTACTGCTTTTTCAAAAATGAATTTATTTGTAAATTTATTTAAATTTATTCACACACACAATATTTATATAAAATAATTATGAAATTTAATTTACACCTATATATTTTTATCCATGTTTAATGTATGTAAATTAAATTTCATAATTATTTCTTAATTTGTTACTGTTTAACTGCTAAAAATACCAAAGTATTTATTACATTAATACAATTAGCAAATTAATTTTAAATTAATTATAAAATATATTACAAAATACACATTTTTAGAAAAGTTTTTGAAAGGAGTTTTTTATGGTTCTTAAGTCTATTATTATTATTATTATTATTATTATTATTATTATTTTGTATTATTACATTTTTAAGTAAAGAATTTTTTTAAAATTATTGGTGTTAGATTTTTTATTAAAAAAATGAAAATAATTAATTTTTTAAAGTAAAGCTTTAAAAGTACTATAATCATCAGAATTTAGTAAAATTACTTATTTGAATTATATTGAAAAGAACACACTGGGTTTGCTCTAAACTGCAAAATAATTATTATAAATTAAATTTTGTTTTGTGCCCAATTTAAAACTGCATGGTGAGTATATTACAACTTTGGTGCAGTCAAATGCAACCTACAATTTTATAAATTGCCGTTTCTTTCAACGATTCCAGTCATGATTCCTTTTTCCAGGAGTGATTTAAAGGGTGTACCTGAAAGAAGTACGAGCGTGTCAGGTTCATAATGGAATGCGTCATTAGACAAACTGGACTTCCCTGTCGGCGATGGGATTTTCCTGCGCCAGTCACGTCTAAAATCCCCCCTTCCCCCTCAAAAAATACCGAAGGGTGACAATAGGTTGATCGTTTGATTTTGAGATTATTCGGATTATAAACACGAATAAAAAACGACTAAACCGGTATGAGAGAAAATGTTTGCGTTAGAGGGAGTAGTCAAACAAGAGGGTACAATCCATTGACATTAACTGTTTAAATTGACAAAACTTTTGTCTCATAACTTGCTCACTGGTCAAAAGAACGTAATACGGTCGGAGTGAAATGAAATTTTCTTTTAATTTACGGTGGCGTCAGCTTAATACTCTCGAACACGCATAATATTGAAGCTAAAATGCCACTGAAACAAAGAATTATTTATATCGCAGACAATTTCAAATTGTATAAAACTTCAGTCAGTACCGTTCTTTTTGTTGTTGTTATTGTTGTTGGGAAGAGAAGAAAAACAAAACGAAAATCATATTTTTGTACCTATTTCAGCCCGCTCACGATCAAGACGCAAGGTGACCTACCTGGTATTGACACATGAAATCCTTTTGGTGAGTAAGCCATTAGTATAGCATCAGGAACCTCATATTCTTGAGATTCTATACTAACGAATAGACATGTGATATAAAGTATGAGTATTCCATACATGTTGCTCACTTGGCCCACTAGGCAATCAGAAGCACTTGAAGAGGAGTTCCTCTGGTCTCCCAGACAACTTAATACTGAGTGGCCTCGCGAACAACTAGGATGAACTCTCCAAGGTCAGGAGCAGGAAAACTGCTTGCTTACCACTTCCTCGTTCTTCCTTCTTCCTCGCCTTGTTGGAGAATGGAAGCGCTAAGGACACTGTCGATTATTCATCCGCAAACTAGAAATTAAGACTTCCTTAGATTAGTGTTCAGGAGGTATATTAATTCATGTGAATAAAAAATACATATATGAAAAATATTGAATTAAAAATCTTACACACTTAAATATAAGATTTAAAAGAAAAATAAATTTATTGTCAAAAAAGCAACACAAACTGTGTGTGGTCACATTGAAGACAATAAAATATTTTGCTTCTTAATGGTTCTGCGTGTTCTGTATAGGTGTAGATCATTCTAGCAGTTATTCGTGAAAGAGTTTCGTGAAAAATTATTGAAGTTGTTAATCAACGAAGATTCTATTAGAAGACTAGTCGCCCCTGCCTGGTTACGCACGAGAAATACCATTTTTATTTTCAAAACTCATGATGATAACTTAATTAGTTCGAGAAATATAACGAAAAAGTTTATTGAACCTTCAATCATCAATTAAAAATCGCTGTTTCAAAATACTTTCAATACAAAAGCAACATTCCGTCAAAATTTCAAGATCCTATCTTAAATAGTTTCCTTTCTTTCTCGATGAGGAGTTAGTCAGTCAGTAAGTTAGTCAGTCAGAAATTAGTTTTTTGATATTTGGTTCATCAACATTAACATACAAAATCAAATTTATATTTCAATTATGTCGTTGAGAGACAGGGAAAATAATTGTTAGCGCGAGCGACAAACAAACCTTAAAAACTCCCCTTTTCTTATAATAAAAATTTAAATATCGTCGAAAAAAGCTTTGTATTACGAACTAATTAAAATGTGATGTCTTAAAATGTTATGACATAACATTTTAATTAGTTCGTAATACAAAGCAAAAATAGAGAAAATTCGAAATATCTCATTTCACCTTATTTTAAAATAAAAATATTGAAAATTCGTTCTTGGTGAGACTCTACAATATAAAAGTGACATCGTGTCAGAATTTCGAGTTCCTGTCAGTAACATTTGAAACTCTGCGTTGGTGTTTAAAAAATGTCAGAAATCGGTTTTTAAACACAGGATTAAACAAAGTTGACTTAAAAGAAACAGAGATTATACCTCAGTTCGTGAAATATAGCGGAAATAATAAATATACCATGCCGTTAACTCGAACGACAAAAACACGAAAACAATTATAACCTCTTTAACATAAAAGCATAAAAGTAAAATACAGAAAAAACTATCGTTATTTGAATTTAAAATATTTTCATAAAAATACAGTGACATCATATATTGTGAATAAATTCACAATAAATCGTGAATTTAGTGTTATTTCAATTCTTTTGATTTTTAAGCACTATACTCAGAATAATCTATAGTTCGATAATAACTTACATGTAATTTTTGCTTAAAATTACAAACATATTGACATTCTATTAGTATTATAACTCGCAGCTAACTTTTTATCTTATCTAGGAATTTTTGCTGAATTTTTTGAATCCGCCTCTGCCTTAGGGCCCTTGATCGGAATTGATGGGATGGTCCCTTGCTTGCTTCCGGAGAGTAAATTAGTTTTCTTTCCCTCCACGTGGTCATACGCAGTTTGTACTGTTTTTTGACAATAAATTTATTTATCACAATTCCTTCGTATAATGCAAAGAAAATAGCAATAAATAGAAAGAATGGCATTTCACCCTAATTTACTCTTAAAAATCGGAATTCAAATGTCCCTTTTTTGTGAGCCTATACAATATAAAAGCAATATCGTCTAAATTTCAAGTTCATATCCCTTACATCTTTTTCTTCGCCTTAACGAATAAATGAGTAAATCAGCCAATAAATCGATTAAGCAGATTCTTTCATTTTGCTAATGTTATGTGCTAATTTTAAAAACAAACGCTTCATCGTAAATCTAATTTTCTTTAGTAAGCTGATAATTAATCAACATTCAACGAAGATAAAATAATTATTTTTTTACGAATAATGTAACGCAATGATAATGAATATAGAAATGTGTAACAGTAAAAAAGGCTTTCAATATTGTCTTTTTTGCGCTTGAGAGTAGTTTTTTTTCATATTAACAAATATATTATATTTTTGCACCGCTTCCTTGCTTTCAAAACGTTATTCTCTGGAGTAAACTTTTCATTTGTTAAGTTTCGTAATTTTTATACTTCAGTTATTTTACTTCTTTATTTGTAAATGGACCAAAAATCCAACTCCATAGATTGAATTTTTTTCATTTCATAAAATTCGCGAAGGAGGCGAGTGACAAAGAATGCGATGACATGTGACCGCGCGAATGTTCGCATTGTGTCTCATCGTTGACGACCCTTAATGGTTGCGTTGGGAATCGTTTGCATCTCGACACGAGACCAAAACGTCAAATGGAAGAAACGTGATTGGTTAAAAAAACACATATGGGGAGATAATCGCGACCCAATTCAGAGGAAGATAACCGCTGGGAACGGAAAATAATTATTTATCGGTTTATCCTATCACAGATGGGTTTGACGGTCGCTTCCGGGGACTGGTGGATGAGTTTGGTTTGGAATAGCAGCAAAAAGATGGCGTGGCTTTTAATTTTACTGTATAGATCTGCGTCTTACGGTATGGGATTGGTTTCTGTAATTTATATTCATGTTCCAAGTCAACACAAGACAATTAGATAAAGTTTCACGTACTATTTTTCTCCAAAATTAGTGCCGAAATACTTGATCAAATAATTTGAAATGTCGGTGTTGACTTAATTAGATTTAAATATTATTATATCAGACACCGTAAGGACGTCACGAGTACGCAGAAAGAAGTAAGGTTGATCGGGGATGATGCACTGCAAGGGCTGGTTCTGACGAACTGAAAGTCAAGAGCAATTATAGTCGCGTGTGTGCAGCGATCGATGCAGAGAATTAACGTTCATGCTTTCTGTGAGGTTTGTCAAGATAAAATCTTGAATTGATTATACGTCGTTCTTCTTTTGCACTAAGATTTGTCGAGTTCATCCCAGTTTTTAAAAAATGATAACGTCTTGGCTGTCAGCGGTAAACCCACTCCCGAATGTTATATGACCCCATGGGTCGACTCGCAGTTCCTACAGTTCTTGAGATTTTCAAAGGTCGCGTTAGCACCTTTTGCTTGAGGGACTGGTCGCACGTTTCGCAAAGGATGACTGCGAAAACCGCACCAGCCCATGAAAGTGAAAGTTGCCAGAATATGTCACCGACTTCCTCCTCCAATCCCGGAAGCTGCACTGGTGGTGTTGACGGAAATGTTGCCCTGATAAGGTATACTGAGACAGAGCAGCGTTGCAGATTGTGAAAACCTCAAGTGCAAAGTTAGATCGGCTGATGTATATCTTCGTACCAAAGTAACAATATAGATAAATGGAGTCTTGAAGGCACCTAGCCAGAAATTCTGGAGCAGAAGCGTACCTAACAACTCAGACGCAAATTTCCCCCGGATAGCGAGAGAATGGGCTCTAATGACCTCGATATTGACGAGCCCTAAAGCCCCCCCCCCAAAAAAAAAAAGATAGCGGCAGAAACGTGAATGAAGCGTGAAATCACAGAACCTGGGCTCTAAAATTAAGCAGAACTGTTTTCTAATTTATTCTTCATTTAGTTCACGCAAACTGGGATTTGTCTTCGTTCACGTTTTCCTCACACTCCGTGGAAAGTTTTCACGAAGGAACAATATGGCCGAATTCAAGCGGACCCTCGCCCCTCCCACACATACATCAAACTACTGTTTTCGTGTTAAGAGGACAAGGCACTAGACGTCATGTTGTCGTACAGACTCTCGCCAGCCGTCAAACTGATTTTTAATTGACTGGTAGCACGTTCGGATTACCTGATTCAAGGCTATCCGCGTCCCATCGCTTTCAGGAAGACTAAGATCTTTTCTTCCTTATTTTATTCCCGTCCTACTTTCTTCGAGAAGAACTGATTCTCTAAAAACAACTATTTCGCCCACATACGAACGGGGTATTACACAGTTACACTTTAAAATTTGTACTGTATCACTCAAACCCTTCGAGGTTAAGTTATTTCGGAAGGCCTGACCGTTTATTTCGGAAGGCCTGACCGGGACAATAAATTTATTTATTTATTTCTCAAGGAATCAATCGCGTATCAATAAGTTCACGTTCGTTCAGGCCGTCGGGGATGACAGCGTCGAGGAGTATTTATCTTATTTTCATGATATGGTGAGGTTCACGCCATTATAATTTTGGATGACGATATTGGAAAATTGAATTGGGTGGTCGGAGAATTGAAGATACGGAACCGACATCGGCGTAGAGTGCGAGTGAAACCCCAGTCGTAAATCTTACCCAGTTCGGCTGAGTGAGGAATCAAACCTGCGCTTTTTTCACCAGCAGTGATTAATATGTACACTTCGTTGTTATAATATGTAAAGTAATTTAATTATATGTATACACTGCGATATCTACGACATACACGATATCTACACCCTCGAACTGGCTACTACTAGCCTATCCACATACAGTTCTTTTCCCAATAATCAGTCGACGCAGAATAAAACAAGCTTAATTTAGTACATGTAAGACCGTGTCCTGCGTGGGCGTCAAACGTGAGTGACAACTTCAAGCGACAAGATTCAAACACGCTTGTAGTTACGAGACTGTCCTACGTGAGCGACAGCGACACTGTAGCGTTACAAGCGCGACATTCGACGACTCTTGAACTTCTAACATGCTTGAGTTTTGTCGCGCCTCAAACGCTACATTGCACACACGAGACTATACAAGGAGTGTATAGTCTCCTTGATTTCACACAACCTACTTGATCATACTTGAGATTATCGTTTGTAAACAATTATTGAGATTATAGTTTTATATGTTAGCTCACGTAGTATCGAAGTGATTACGGTTTTGTGCAAGATCAAAACACAACAAACCCAATTTCTTTGGCGTTGCAAATTAGTTCCTTTCTAGTAATGTAATCGTTAATGCTATTTTCAGGGAAATAAAAAGTACAAATCAACACAGGAAACATTTTGGAACGCAAAACCAGTTGCGAGTACAAATGTTAAAATTCAATGTAATTAAGATGTTATTTTCTGATAAATTTATTGTGTGTTTTCATGGCATTTTTGCCTTAGAACCACGCATTTCGCTATAAATCGTCTTGTCACTTATATTCACGTATTGTTTGCGATGTGGCGCCATCTTGTTTAAAGAGCCGAACGATCGCGCGCGCGCCCACGCAGGACACTCAACCTGGCGACGCGACGCTACACTTCTGTCGCTTGAAGTTGCCGGTCACACAGAACATGGCCTAACTTTTGATGTGGACCACTTTATATACAAGTGCGAACTAGGTCACCTGTTATTTTATTCCAATAGCAAGTCGATGATTTTAGAAAAGTACCTCAGCTTCCCTCGCGCCCTAAGGCTACTACTCAAGACTATGCGCGCAGATGAGCCATCAGCTCTGTACTGAAGCTTTATATTAGTTCTCATATGTAGAATTTTAAGCAGTACGTGGGGAGCGAAGACGCTATCACTAACCCACAGCAGTCGCTCGAACTGTAGACAAATGAGAAAGAAAATCATGCGTTAAAGGCCATTTTGGGTAATACGGAACAATATAAATATTTTAAAATTTTTATGCATGGATGAAAACAGTATCTATGTTTATATTAAAACTTCCTACATCGCGTACGTAGTATGAAACTCCAATTGTTTTAATCCATGAAATTTTCCATTTACAGCTATTTAAGGCCCTCCTCACAATGACACCACATTGCTCATCAAAATGAACTGTTTCCTTCCGGAATGCTTCGAAAACGGTTAATGGAAATTCACTCAAAGTTCTTAAGAACTTTTAAATGTACTGTAGAATTCTATGTAATTAGGTTTTGTCATTTTCAACCAATAGTAAAAAAATAAAAAAATAAAAAATAAAAAATAAAAAATGTACATTTTTAAAAATTTACACTTATACCATAATAAAACGACGTTTTTTTGAAGTGATTCGTGCAGTTGTAATTGAATTATTCTCATAAATGTCGACGTAATCTTGGCAAGAAGTGCGAAATCTGAGGTACCGTTCCTCTTCCCACTCCCTTCTCCACAGTGGTACTGCTTTGAAACCTTCCCTTAGCCAAAGGCTCAGCTTGCTGTATGAATCCACCTTTAACTATTTTGGTAACTGTGCGAGAGGCTAAACTTTGTTTTCATTAATGTCCTTTATGGAATCGATATAGATCTTTGTACTATGATACCATCCCCTCTTTGTATTTCGATGTTACATTGGTAGTTTTTATTGTTTTGTCGGCAAGAGCTTTCGTTGCAGAAGGGTTTCCCATTTTGTTATATAATAAATGTTATTCAGTTACAAGCATTACTTTTAGTCCGATGAATTGCAATTTAATAAACACTAAACAGTCCAAAGAACGTAATATTGTAGTGATAGAATCGGTGCACTGTGGAGTATTTCGAGGTGAAACAGGATAAAAGTATTTTATCCCGTGAATTTGGTTGAATATCGCTAATGTCCATTTTTTAATTGTACAAAGCGTCTTTCCAATTCTTTTGTATATTTGACTCAAAGCTCCTCAAATCAAAAATATACAGATCTAAACATAATATTCGAATCAAACTTATTTATTCAATTGATGCATCAAAGTATTAGTCTGTTTAGCTTATTAGTTTATTAGTTTTAGTTTATCGGCAAATTAGCTTATTATCCTCCACGTGGTCATACGCAGTTTGTAAAGTTTGCTCCGAAAAGTTTGGGAGAGAGTTAATAATCGTAAGCAATACCATATTCTACACCTAATTACCAAGTTTCAAAACTTTACGAATTATTTCCCTGAGGGCCTGTTTTTCGTCTAATTTCAGTATACTAATGTGGATACTCCAGCTTATGTAGGTGTAACATCACGACCAGTGCTGTATATAGATTTTGAAATATTAACACTTTCAAGTACTTGGCTAGTCAGAAATTCCTAAGGCGATTAAGGGCCGGGCCCGTCGCCGCCAAACAAGGAAAAATACCGCAACTAAGACTTCCCGTCTATTGTGAAGAGATTGAACAGTTCCCATCTACTCCTGGAAACTGAGATGAACGCCCTCAAAGAAGAGAGAGTGTGGAGGGAATATTCCAGGAGTTGTCAAATTAATGGTCAGCCGAAAGGACGCCGTATTCTCAGTACAGTGGCGAGGGTGGAGTCACGTTACCTCCGCTCCTGTATAAATTGGGAGGATTGCAGATCCAAAGGTGACTTTCAGACTTGAGACTTCTGCAGAAGTGTATGAAAGTACGCAGGTTATTTGACATGTAACTTGGTCAGTTTTGGTCGTCAGACCACTGAGAATTGCTGCGATAATTCTATTACATTGCTATAGGCGCGAATGACTTAGCTTGGAACAGTTAGTTATTTTGGGATAGCAACTTGGAGACTTTTGAGATTCGGATAATCTGAGTAGATTTTCCGAGTTAATTCATAACACCAGTATTTATATCTGTGTGTAATTGTTGCTTTTAGATAGCAATATCTTTGTAATAACAAATTCAAACTTGTATTTATGATTTGCGAGTTTGTCTACATTTGTAAATATTCAGATCTCTATTTAATTTGAATTAAATATTTACTTGTTATTACACGAGTGTTTGATTGCTTGGGGAAACCAAGCTGGTGGCAGCGAACTCTACCATAAAGGTTGTGGTTTATGGTTGAATCCCGCTTCTACCCAAAAACTACGCACATCGCATCTGGGCTTGCGGTGCGTTGTAACAGTAGGGTATCCACTGTTTCTCAGAAATTAATACCATAATTTGACCTTAATTGTACAGATGTAAATACCATCACTATTACTTGCGTGTTCCGTCTCCCTTTCGCAATGTAATTCATAATTCTAGCAATAGCATCTGGTTTCTCACAAAACCCATAGCTTGTAACCGAATCTAACCAGCTCCCCTTTCATGAATTGTTTTTACCTCTTGAGACCATAATATTTCACCATCATTTATTTGATAGAGAATTGTGTTCGAAAATTCCAAATTGCTGAAATGAGACATTTAGCTTTGTAATTAGGGGACTAACTTTGACGATTCGGTCATTCTTGAATATTTCTACATTTTTATTATTACGAAAAAAAGACACCTGATACTTTGAGCTATCTGTCCTCACCATTGAATTCTTCGTAATATTAATTACTAAATTATTCTCTTTTGACCATCGTCCCCAAAGGTAGAGGTATAATACCTAGAAAGGTGAATTCTGAGAAGTTATCTATGGTCATCTACATCGAAATGACAATCTGGACAATTCTTTGATGTAGTCGCGTATTAAACAAACTCTAATTGAATATACTCGAACACGTCTTAGTACAGGATCATCTTCGTCTTAGTATAGGATCTACAACGGAGATGCAAATCTCCTTTAGTTTTTCCAGTTCTTTTTGAGCGTAGCGGATTCATGTGATTTGCTCACCACCGTCTTCTGTAAACTGATCTGATTTTCGTAAGAGACATGTTCCTTAATCTGTTTATTTCTTATTATAAATTATTTTCTTTGTTTTATTTATTCCTTTTCCTAAACATCTGAAAAAAAAAACGTAAAAAATAAACGATTCATTCCGCGCGCACGTAACTACTCTATCTATTCTAATATATAAATGTGTAACGCGAAAGCCTGTCTGTTTGCTACCTGGTCACGACTAAATCACTGAACCGATCGTGATGAAATTTGGCAAGGAGGTGGTTTCCAGGATGAACAAAGGTTTTTTATTTTTAATATCTGTGATAAGAAAGAGAGAAATATTTTTTTACAAATGTCGATAAAATCGAAAAAAAATAATGTTATATTCGTTAACGCTGCCTAAACGGTTGGAGATAGGTGACAACTAAGAGTGAAAATATTGTTTTCCTCAAAGAGTTCTGCAACAATTTATGTGTATCGACAAAAATTAACGTATGTCGTCAATAAAACGTTATTAAAAATAGAAGTGTTAAGATACTTCAATTTTAGAGAGAAATTTAAGAAGAAGAAAATCAATCATCATCAAATTTAATGGATTAATATCTGGGTGACCGAGTTTCTCTCGAATAGGTCACAAAATAGTCCTATGACAAAATATTTTTCGCAAAGGGATTCAAACCATGATTTACTTTATCAGCTACACTACTGTGTAACCATGAACATAACGAATAATAATTTCATACGTAACTATTTTCTTGTTAGGTAATTGTGCAGTTTACGTTGCCCATATAAGATGTTTATTGTGTGTGTTCGGGTTTAAGGAGTAATTCTGAAATTTTATGGAATTGACACAACGCATTTGCGCGGTAGAACACATACTGAGAGTAAATAGAAAATAATAACCATTTGTCTTAAATTGTGCTTTCCTCTTTTATTCACGCATTCGTAAACAATGAAAATTATCTATTCATTGTGACTCACAAGATACCCTATTTATAATATTAGAGATACATATTTATTTATGAGATATGTGTTGACTACATGGTGACAGCCGTGAGAAAGTATTCTCCGTCCCTACGACACCGATCAGTGGCGAACAGTCTTCAGTTAAAAGAAGGTATTTTGCCTCTGATTGGTAAACACTTATTCTTCAGGTCTTTACTTTCCAGTTATTCGTAGGTATAAGTAAAGTATAATGAATGTCAGAAACACAAAATAATCAACGTATCCGAACCAAACTGGAATTTGGTTTGAGTACATTTGGAATAGGGACCCATTTCTGCAGATTTAGTTTTAATTTAACCCCCTTTTGATTTAGTTTTAAACAATAGAAACAAAAACATTACTTTTTGCATTATTTTACAAGAGTTTTCAATATATTTGCATTAGAGGCTTTAAAATAATTATTAATATTTTTAACATCTGCTAGACACGAAACGATGTTAAAAATGATTTTTTTTGGCAAGTATATTTGAAATAATTACTTTTTTACAGTTGATAACTGTGACGTAGTGCTACTTCGACTCCAGTGTTAAGTAAAAAAACTGTAATTTCAATGTTAACATGTAGGTTGCCTCAGTTGAAAATACTTTCCTCATCAAGAAGTGATTGCTTAACGGAAACAGATCTATTTTGAAAAGTGAACGGGACGCTTCTGTACCCTTCGGGTGACGCATGTTTATTGTTTTGAAAGTGAAAGAGTTTCTTCGCTCTCCTGAGCGTCGGTAAATCTATGTTCGTAAACAAGGGGGATGCGTTGCTGGCCTGAGCGTCTAAGAACAAAGGGCGCATGGGCAGATCACGTGACTGTTTGTCACTATATAAGAGGATGCTTCATGATGCCTCGGGGTCTCACATGGTAGAGTGGTGAGACCAGACGTATGCCAAAAATTCCGATCCAGGGTGATCGCAGAGAAGCCTGAGGGTTTCTGAGAAACCATGTTGTTGGTTTTGTAGAGTCGCTGAGGTGACTTGAGTTAATTGCTTTATTGAAAGCATTGATATCTTGTGTGATATTTATTTCAATATCATTATTTGTAGAGTCGCTGAGGTGACTTGAGTTAACTGTTTTATCGAAAGCATAAATATCTCGTGTGATATTTATTTCATTATTTAATTAGTATTCGTAGAGTCGCTGAGGTGACTTGAGTTAACTGCTACATTGAAAGCATTAGTATTTTGTATGATATTTGAAGTTTAATTCATAATCAAAGTGATATTACTATATTATTGGATATTTGTTTCCATTTCATCACTTCACTTGATTTTTATTTGAATTTCAATTGAACTTTGTTCTACAGATCAAGCAACCTTTTTATTCAATTAAATTTTATTATTATTGTTTAATTGCGTGTTTGGTTTTCCCCGTGGACACGGAGTGGTGGCAGCGGTATCTGCAACTTAGCGAATGTAAGTCGCTGCGTTGCGTTTCGGTGGTTACAATTTGGTTACAATAACATTTAAAATATTCTGAACTACACAAACGCATAGTTTCAAAGGATACCCGTCAAATTCTCATCTCTACGAAAAGATAGCACAGACTTCGAAAGGGACGAGAACTGTGCTGATAAAAGCAGCACTATGCACAGGAGACGGGAGGAGTGTGACCGAAAACTAACCATGGCATCTCTAACAAGTCACAAGGAATAAGTTATCATCGCATTTCACTCCTTTTGGTTTATTGGTGGCTCACAGGTCAACCGGTGACAGGTTTCTACAAGCTGTCGAGGACTGTGTCTTCTTCGTATTCATAATGCAACTATTGCTTAAGAGAAGCAAAAAGTGGAAATGAGAACGAAAGATATTCAGGATTCCTAACTAAAAGCACTAGACAATTATTTTAGAAATATTATCTTTCTCTATTTTATATCTATTCGTTCTATACGTCGATTACCAACTTCATGGCTGTGTAGCCCTCTTTTTCCCGACACGACATCATAAAACAATAAAGTTTACTCATTATGTGTTTAAAGACAAATATTTGTAATCACAATGACCTGGAATTTCATGGGAAAATGAAGGAAGGAAAAGAAACTGTTTGACATATTGTGCACGTCAACGCACCCTTGTTTAGAGATAAAAATGTTTCATATAAGGTCGAACGAGTAGGCAATTGTTTAATTAATATTATTTATATCATCTAAACAATTTATGCATCATTAATTGTTAAGGTTAATTAATATAAAAATACTTTAATTTCAAGTATGTCATACTCGGTATGAGTCTAAACAACTCCTGACACGCTAAAAATATTTTCTTGTCAAATATTGATATTTTTTTCTTATTTTAAAACGATACGTCGAGAACATTCCAGTAAATATAAAAACGTCGTAAACATCTCCATATTATTATTTATTCGTGCAAACAGATTAAGAACGGATGAATAGCTCCAAAAACGTGTTTCATAATAACGCGTAAGTTTCATATTTTTAATTCATAACTTTCGGGGTCGCAGGTGGTCGTAACTGGCAGTAACTTTTGTAATGCTGTGATCTTCTCTCCATGTTAATAACAAAGCAGAATTCTGCTGAACTTTCTACTTTCATGTATTTGCAAGTAAAATTTATTTTTGAAATTCATCATTTTTTCGGTTCTGAATTGTTACAAATTGTCGCTATTTTCCAGCGATTTTGACATTTTGTAAACTACATTCCGATTGCATGCTATTTTAAGATGTATTTTTTTCCCAATTCTTAATCGAACGAATATCATTCTTTTTACACGAATCTAAAGAAACCTATTGTTTCAATTAATCATTTAACGTTGCATTTGTACCCTACGCGGCATCCGTTGTTTCCATTAATTGTGTGCATACCAACGCACCTATATAAAAGCCAACATTGTTTTCTCATCCCTGAAACATCACTTCATCCACCACATTAAAAATATCAAATCTACCAACTTTATTTTCTCTCCATGATCAGCTTTTAAGGATCCTGAACCACTGTACGTCGGAGGTCTCTGTTGATGGCACCACCACTTTCTTATACAATGAAATAAACTATTCTATAATTTTGTGTTAATTATGTGCTAATTTCGTCCGCTAATGAATAATTTTGTGCTCATTCGAAAACCAGAAAAAAATCGAAAACTAAAGCGAGAAAAAGTAATGATTAAGAAATAAGACTTGTGGTTAGAACTCCTACTCTGTAATTTTGTGCTAATTATGTGCTCATTGAGTGCGCTAAATAATTATATCGTGGGTGAAAAAAGGTGACTGGGTGAAAAAAGGCGATCTCTGTAAAATATATAAATTCAATATTAAACCCAGAAAATTTGAATATGCATAAAAAGTTTAAAAAAATCCGTTACTTTTAAATGGAAACCTTTTTAGACTAAAAGCAATTGATATAGATGGAAAATGTTGCATGGTTCTAAATACCTGCGTCTTTGATAGCATATTTCAGCTGTGATCGTTGGCTGAAATGGAAACTTCCTTCTCTACTGCTTTGCTGGACACTAGCACCGAATTTTTGTCTTCGATAAATACGAGTAGTGTTGCAAAGAAAGGTGTTTCAGCAATTTCTGAATTCCCAACTGGATGCTATTTGGTTGAAAGTAACATGGTGCAAATTGAAATTCCTTATTCACTTTTATGTGAAAACAAAAAGTGAATTGGGTTTCAATCTTGTCCAGATCATGGGAGCATCACTAAAAACAAGACCCTGTGAAAAATGCTGGAAAACTATTTCCGCAAAAAAACATTGTGACAGGTAAAGTTATTTTTAAAAAATCGGCGAAGTATTAAGAATTCACGTGCAAATATAATTTTATAATGATCTTTTGTTTTAGGTACCTTCCTAGTATAAATATCGACCTACGAACATAAAAAAATAAAATTAGAAGAAATTGATGTACGTCTAAAGCTGGTATCTAACAAATCCTTCCATCTCTATCTATTGTGGATTTCCAAAACCCGAGAACATCGCGTCACTTGACTGAAGCAAACATCGGTCATTATTGGGCAATAGGTCGAAGACCATGCTATTAATGGATGACCGTTCTCTGAATTACAAGACAATTAGAAAAGACACTGGTGTGTTTTCCCTATATATTATATACAGAAGTTTGTAAATATTTCATTTGGTCGCTCATCTTAACAGTATTGTAAAGAACGAGAAATACGTAGTAATAAGTACAAATTACCTGAATATTATTTAATATTAGATCAACCCTCACACTGTCCTTTTGGTTCAACAAAACCTGAAGTAAAGTCAATTAAAAGGAATGGATTTGAAGAATTTATTTTGTTGAAGCGGTGAGAAACCTAACATTAAGCTAACATACTTTCACTTATGTTTTTTTTACTTTGTATAGAATATACACACTTTGTCATTTGGTTGATTGCTATTTTCTTAAACGCAGCAACGGGTTTGGAAATTTTCTGTCCCTTAACAACCTGTTGTGTCCAGTTTTCTAGGAAATATAGCTGTCAATTATGGAGACAATAGTACAAAAAAATAAAATATACTAATACCGATTACCACAAAAAAATCATATTGTTTTAAGAGTATCTCTAACATTTGAAGAATTGAATTTTGGCTTCACTATCAATAGGGAAGAAGATGGATTTATTACGTCATTTTGTTTTTATTCTGGAAGGACCAAATTCGTTTTATTTGTGAAAATAATTTAAAAGACAAGAATCTGAGGTAGATTTGAATTTAGATTTTTGTAATTTCTGTACATACTACTGCGTTGTAACTGACCGATTGACTTACTCATTCATCAACTCAGAGAATGTGAGTTAGACCAGCTCAAACTGAGTTAGACGTGGTATAACGGTAGACTGCCTGCCTTGTAACAGTGGCCCTAAGTGATAGAGCCATGAACTCCTTAATAGGTTGTTGCTCTTGTATAGCAGAATATAGATAAAAACCAACAACAAATATTTCGAAATTTCTAGTAGGCGTGCATTGTTATGATGTTCGTATTTTCAAGTGCTGGTGGAAAATATCTTCTTGGTTGGTTCTTTTTGGCACCGTTTTTTTTTGTAGAAAATGGTATTTGAATAAACCCAGAAAAGAAATTAAAAATTATAATAATTGATGTCAGATTCACAATTTTTTTGAATCTAAGAATAATAAGAGAATCTAACTAAAGAAAAATCAAATTATTTTAAAATATATTCTTATCGTATAATCAGCAACATACCGTTTACATTTGTAGGTATATTTGTGTTCATAGGTTTACTTTTACAACTGTGAAGGGAATATAAATATAGGGTTGTAGTGTTTAGTGAAATCATACGTATATCTCATAATATTAAGCCACACTCAGTAAGCGTTCCAGTATTCTTTGTCCAACCCTCGGGACTACCACCTGCATCACCACAGCACGACCCTCCGCAGCGCCGGTAGATACGTTCAATTGGGTGTAAGTCAAACTGTGCTCGGGTGCAAATGTGCCGACCCAAATTTTTCCGGAGAAAAGAGTTATTTTATAGCGCACACAATGAGCATATAATTAGCACAAAATTATAGTGTAGGACTTTTAACTATAGTCTTACTTCTTCATAGGTGGGGGGTGCTAGGTGAACATTCCGCTAGCACCCTCACTTTTGTAATAGATTTTTTTGTTTTCAAAACGACCACGAAATTATTATTTAGCGCACACAATGAGCACATAATTAACACACAATTATAGCGTAGGAGTTTTTTTTTCGTAGTTTTAAGTTTTAGTAGGTGGGGATGCTAGGTGTACGTTCCGCCAGCACCCCCATTTTTGTTTTAGATTTATTTTTCTGGTTTCCGAATGAGCTCAAAATTATACATTAGCGGACGAAATTAGCACATAATTAGGACAAAATTATAGAATAGTTTATTTCATTTTGTAACAAATTGGAGGTGCCAACTACACAGACCTGTGCGGCGGGGATCCCGAGAGATTGCGTAGTGTATACAGTTAAGTTTTGTATTAAATTTGTATTGTTATAAATTTGAAAAATTAGGATGTTATACGTACATGTTTTAAAAAAGCAGTAAGTAAAAGTATTTTGATCTTACAATATAGGCAGATATTTTTTCCTGAGTAAAAGAAGATTAGAGTAAAAGAAACATCCCGGATAACGCCGGGTAATCAGCTAGTCGAATATAACTATAGTCCACAAATATAAGATTCCTTTCCATATTGAGCAGCAAAATGCTTCTAGAAATCCTGGAACATCATTTTCAATCGCATTTCGGCACAAAGAACCCACTGTCCATGGGGATGGTCCCTTTCATCGGAGGGTAACTTAATTGATTATTCCCCGCGTGGGTATAAGCAGTTGTAAAAGTTTTTTTAAACAATAAAGTTTATTAATTTATTTATTCATAAACTAAAGCATAATCTGGAGTATTGTCATCGTCCTTCAACGCGAATAATGAATGAAAGTGAGCTTACTAATATAAAAGGGACGTAAATTACAGAAGTCTACTCGTATATATTCACACAGAATACACTACATCGAAACAATGGACACAAATTCAGCGCTTTTTGATTCTTATCTACTTTTTTTTGGTGGGGTGGGGCGGACATCAGGGCTCGTCAAGGTCATTCTTATCTACGTTCGTCATTTGCGAGAGGCAATTCTCTTCTAGTAACCATTAGTATCTACATGAATCTGGCCAAAATGTTGGCATTTCAGAACGAAATAAACCAAAAATGTGCTATAAATCGGAATTATTTTCAGTAAAATAATTGTTTTATTAAATTTTATTTAAGTACAATAATTTTATTAACACCTGTAAGCACTGTATTGTATTATACATCAACATTCTATTTATTTCAAAATTTAATTAATCTATTTATAATTGAGAAAATAATACACGCAAGATCAACAAACATTTATGTAAGATTATTTTTTCACAAGTAATAATAAATTTATTGTCAAAAAACAGTACAGACTGCGTATGACCACGTGGAGGACAATAAACTAATTTACTCTCCGGAAGCAAGCAAGGGACCATCCCATCAATTCCGATCAAGGGACTAAAGGCAGAGGCGGATTCAAAAATTTCAGCAAAAGTTCCTAGATAAGATAAAAAGTTAGCTGCGAGTTATAAGACATATACAAATGATTCATTTTTAAAAAATCTTTTCAAATTTGAGTTGGCAACAGCAAGCAACATTGGCACCACATTGCTTCCAGACAGTATATCCAACTTCCGAACGTTCACGGTTCACGCCGCGTTTTTGCAGCTGCAGCCAACTTTGAGCCAGAGTTCGTTTCCAGGTTATCTGCGTTGTGCTGGTGGTGCGGTCCGTTGCGTTCTCTACGATGTCCGCAATTAAGCGCGTGGTAAAGAGGCAGAAGGTAGCGATCGTTGCTGAACAACTTCATTTCGCTAATGTTCTAGCTGGCAATGATCCCATTAAACGTTCTAGAGCAATGAAAAGACTTCGTCGGTATTTTCAGGCCAGATTAACAGATGGCTTTCGTAAGTTATTTGTGGTTATGTTACTATTTTGCATTGGTCAGCCAAGTTTTATTTGAATTAATAAGATTTCTATCTGCTTCAGGTTTTTCATATGACGATTTTCTACGAATATGGAAAGGGTTATTTTACTGTATGTGGATGTCAGATAAACCATTGGTCCAGGTACGAGTTAGTACAAACAGAAACCCACTTTTTAATATTGTTTAAATCGTCGTCAGTAAATGTAAGACTCTGTCGGAGTGTGTAATGTGGAGCAATTTAAAGTTGTATGAACGAGTTTGATGTTACAATTTATTCAGATTTTTTAATTTTAAACTAATAGCATGTGAGATATTTTATGTAAGTAAAAAACTAGTACATGTGTTTAAGTCATGTTACAACATTTTATTATGAGAATTGTGATGTCAAAAGTGTATTTCATCTTTCAGTATTTATGTAACACCTGGTATCAATTAGAAATATAATTTATTTTACTTAATGGCTGAAGTATTATTTAAACAGTATTTTTTAGCAGTTGCTAACTATTTCGTTATTGATCTTTTAATCCAGTTAATTCAACCATCACCATGTACATAACTGATCTGAGTGTTTGTTGACAGGAGGAATTGTCTGAAGAAATCAGCCAACTTGTTCATGCTCTATCCATTGATGCAACACAAGCTTTGGAGTTCATCAGAGCTTTCTTCTCTACCCTTATTATAGAATGGTATGGAATTGATCATCACAGAATGGATAAATTTTTGATGGTAAGTTTTAGTGAATTCTTTGTGCTGTTGAGAAATTTATTCTTTCTAGTAATAGCTGAATATTACCACTTCACCTGCATATATAATTATTTATTTGAAATGATATGAAGATAATTGTCTTTCAATGTTTTTATTGGTTATTTTGAATATGAACTATGTTTATTTTGTTTTTTAAATAATATTATGTTTTTGGTTTAAATAATATTATTTTTTGTAGTTTAAATAATATATATTGTAAATTAAAAATATAATTGCTTGGTAATTTAATGTTTTGTAACCCAATGTGATATAACATTCATTTTTTTTATTCATTGAACTATAATTTATATGATCCTAACATCTATTTTTTGCAGTTTGTTAGAAGATTCTTAAGACAGTCTTTGTTTTATTGTAAGAAGAAAAAGTGGGAACAGTCTGTTGTAGGGGGATTATCAGGAGTATTTAAAGACACTGTATTGAGCATTAAAGAATGTGAAAAAGCAAGTTTTGATGTCAGTTTAGTCATTCACTTCATAGACATATTTTTGGAGGAATTGGCAAAAGTTGGAGCTGAATCATTGTGTTCTAAAACATTATTAACCTTTCTTGAACCATTTGCTGTAAATTTAAAAGATCAACATGATGAAAGGATTCAACATTGTATTAGGGATAAAATATTTTACACTCTTATTCAGCAGAGCCCACAAGGCCTTGAGTATGAAGAAAAATTTGAAGCTTGGAAGAGGGTAAGTCTTGATTATTTTTAATCTTGATGGTTGTGAAATTTCTTTAAATCAAAATTTTACTATTACTGTGAATCAAAAATGATATTCTTAATATCATGTTAACACAGTAAAATATTACATTTTATAATTTTAATTCTTGTTTTATTACATCAAGTAACAATTTTTCTTAATTTTTTAATCATTTGTGGTAGGCCGGATTTCCAGGATCTAGTTGGAAAGAAATGCAATTTGTTGGTAAAGAGGACAAACGCTCTGGAGTCCTTCTCAAACATTTGGATCCTCGAGCTGGAAATGTGAATGTTTATATGCCTCGCATACAGTTTGATGCGAAAGAAGTAGCTAATTTTTTAAGAAAACATGCAATTAAATCTAGTTTGAAAATTTACATGGACAAAATTGCTGACAAGTGAGTTGTATTGCTAACCTCTTGGATATATATTTTAAATACTTTTACTCTTTAAATTAATTTTTCTTCTATTTTAATGTATTTTTATTCTCTAACTCGTATTGTCATTATTTTCATAATGGAATATATTTCAGGTTTGATATGTTGGCAAAAGATAAATATCCTCTAGCTCAACTCATCCCTAAGGCATTACGTAAAAAGAATAAGTATAGATTTTCAAAGAAAATGATTGATGAGGCTGCTGAAAACCTTCTGAAGTTTGAGAATGAACTTGAGACTGAATGTATGAAGTTTGAAGCAAATTCCAAAAGAAAACTAGATGCTAAAATTAATGACTCCAATACCCCAAAGAAGATGAAGCTGGATAAGAAAAAGAGCAAAGAAAAGGAGAATTGTGAGCAAATTGGTACCAAGGTAAATTTTGCAGAATTATCATGTAAGTAAATTAAGAGTGCATTATTGGAAAGTTTCAGTGTTTTATTTTCTTCAATTGTATAGGTTCGTAATACCCACTCTGATGAAATTTCTAGTCATGGGAGTAAGAGAAATAAAATTATTAGGAAGAAATTGAAGAAAAATAAAAACATTATGGAATGGAATGTTGAAGAAATAGATCAAAATTCATTGAAGGTATGAAAATTAAGTGTTTTCTTGTGGGTTACACATCTCTTTAAATAAATCAACTGTTTTGAAATTCAAAACCCCATTCAAGCTCTTAAATTCATGCCAGTGTATTCTTTTTGTTATACTTCTCAAAACATTAAACTTAATCCCTTTTTTTGTCTGATTATTATTCATAGGTTAAAAGTATCTCTGTACAACCACCTACTGGAGATGATGAATCTGATTTATCTGGCGATAGTGGAATATCGCCAGATAGTGCTGAGAAGTGGAATGAAAAAGTAAGATGTGTAAATTTATTGCATTGTGTGGATAAGAGTATTTATATTTGGATAGATGTGTAATTTTTTAACTTTAACAATCTCCCATTCTTATGAAAAATTACAACATTTTGTAGTTACAAGCTCATAATTCTCAAGTTCAGGAATCTACAAATTATCAAGAATATATTGAACTCTAGTAATCTGTCATACGAGTATATATTTTGGGTGTTAAGTATGCCAATTCGAATCAAGCAAGTTGTAAAGATGTTGGTGACAGATGCTATTAGCAAGACTATTTTATTTACCTGGATATACGGCAGATATCACTTCCCCCATGTGCTAGTTGAAGCAAGTTGTAAAGATGTTGGTGACATGCTATTAGCAAGACTATTTTATTTACCTGGATATATGGCAGCTATTACTTCCCCCATGTGCTAGTTGAAGACAAGTTTCATTCTGTTTCATATGTAGCATTCACAATGTGAATAGGACATGAACAGCTATGAATAGTTCATGTAATGCATTATGGAGCATCAATTCCCTACGAATTGTTTATATAAACAATGGTTTATACCAGTTTGGTCAGATGCATGAGTATTTTTTGACTTAAGTGTTCAAGTAACATCCATTTCAAATAAATGAGTTGAGTAGTGTCTTAATTTTGAATTTTTTGAAAAGGAAAAGGTAAAAGATGAAATAATAGAGAGTTGTCAACACACCTTTTAATGCTCTAATGTACGATACTTCATTTGTGTGATTTGCCCTGCCTGGATACACAGAAAAGGAACAAAAAACTCGGAAGTTATGAAAAGGAACAGATATGAGATGTTCTACTCACCGTATGTCCGTAATTTTAACAAATTGTGGTATGAATTGTCACACTGAGATCTTCGGAATAAAATTATGATGATGAACAATTAAAGAAACACTATAGGAGGCAGTGTTTTATTGTAATTTTTGCATGCACTTCAATATTTATTTTATGAAGTATAACTGTTATTTTTCAAAGATTTATTTAGTAGTCAAGTTTTTATCTTATTGTGCAACTTCAGTTTTACTGGCTTTATTTGTAGCATGGTTCACCTACTATGCAAACTGGTCACAAAATAAGGGAAGAAAAAACTCTAAATGGATTTTCGGAAGAGAATAATTTTGCTAATATGCCAGAGCTGAAGGGAGAGTGTAAGGATGAGGTGGATACGGTAAGTCCGCTTTAATTTTAGTTCAATACTCTTAAAAATATTTTTCCCTTCTTGAGTTATCGGAATAAACAAACATAAATTGCTGATTATTTTTTAATATGAACAAGGGTTTTTTATTTTGGCTGTTACCCAATGTGTTTACTAGAACTGTTAGAATTGTAAACATAATTATAGGGGTCACTACTTCATGTGTTTGCAAAACTAATGCATTTGTACAGATATTTTAAATTTTAGAAACATGTTTGCACTTCCAGAGTCATGAACTTTGAGGTACCAGTTAGTAGGAAGGAATTTTTGAGATAATGTATCATAGGTATAACAATGAATTTATTGGAATCACTTTACAGAGTAAAGAGAAGATTAATTGTGAGTCATACGAGAATGATGATTCTAATGCTGCAAGTTTACCAACTCTGAATGGATCATCTGAATCTTGTCTACCTGAAAAAGATGTCAATTCTGTAAGTATTAATGGTTAGCAATGGCTTTAATGAATAACATTGTGGTTTGCATATGTTCTGAACTAATTTATTTAGAAGATTTGGAAATTGGTTGGGAAGCAATGGGAGAAAAATTTATTGCCTTAATTGTATTTGACTTAACATGTATTTAATTTAATATTGAGGCTCGTAACATTCTTAATTAATTTATCAAGAATTTTATTAATTTAGTAGATTGAACTTCATTGTTTTGATCGTTAAGTTATTTACAGGGACATTAGCTCATTTATAAGTAAAGATTGATTCTTGCTTCTGGTCAATAGTTAACAAGGATAATCACCTTAATGTGTATGTAGGGTATCATAATACTGTGTATTTTAATTTTTGAGGATGACACTACTTCCTTATAAAAAATGTAACCAGTTATATTTTATTATGCTATTGTTTTCAGTTATCAGAATCAGTTTCAGCAATCAAAAATAAATTAGAAACATTGTCCAAGTCAGCAACTTCATCCAGTCCAGAGACACCAACTAGAAGAATCATAAAGAAAGGAATAAGGAGGTCTCTGAGAAGTACTGACCAGGTTAGTTCATTTTGTTGTGACCTCACAATTATGTGCTAGTCTTTGCTAGTCATTTACTATGTTTCATCCTTTGTTTTCTTTGATACTATATTTCAATATTGTCTCATTATTCTAATAAGTTTACTAGTTTCTAGTGTTAAAGATTTAAGATACCAGATTAATTATCAATACTATAATATACGAGACTGGTGATAATTTAATTTCAGGAGAATACTTTGAAAAAATTACAAAATTATAGATGTGTGATTTAAAGCAAGGTATGAAAGGAGGAGTATATAGTTTATTTCCTACAAACAAGGGAAGATTACAACTTGGGAAATTGACTTCAGCGTGGTACTTCGTAGGTTTGTAGTACACCTTAAGGGTCAGAGATTGTCTTCGTGAGTGCAATAGTCAGCCATCACCAAGAAAAATGCTCCCAAAGCTTTCATTTCAATGTATGTATTAAACACTGAACCTTAATTCAGAACATCGCAGTGGAGTGATCAGTAGCATGTTTTCCCATGATACAAGTAGCTTGTGTTCTATTCTCCTTTAGGATAGTTCCTTTGTGTAAAAGTATTTTTAGTAAACTTAATAGTTTCTTTAAAAATAATTATTTTAGAATATTAGAAATAATATTATTATGATAATTGTTTATAATAAATGAAATCTTCAAACACAAATTTCTTTTCAAACAGCATGTATATTGAATTTTGGTAAATGTCTTCTCGCATCTTCATTTTTTCTTGCTATTGAAGCAGAAGATTCTGATGTGATTAAATTATGTTCTTCTAGTAATCTTTGACATTATCTATCAACCTTAACTTTCAAGAATCACTATAAAGTCTTCAGTAATTTCTTCTTCCACTCCTAAAATACTAACAATTTCTTTATCTGCAGACAATACAATAATATTTAATTTTACTATTTTAGACATTCTAATAACATGAGAGGATGTGACTATTACTTTGAAGTTCAAAGAGAACGACACAAAATGCTCTGCTCACTGAAAAATTCAAGAATTAACTGAAATTTTGTTTTAAGGTTTTATGTATCACAGTTGGGGATTATTATAGTATCAGTCACTGTTTTACAATTGTAAGATATACTGTTGCTAATCATGGTTGTAATTTATTATAAATAAAAAACTTGTCCCAATTAAAACTATATTTAAAGCATTATTAAAATTGTAGTAATTATATTATGTTCAATATTCTCAATGTTAATTTTATTAAGAAATTATTTTACAAAAAACTGCCCCAAAGGAGAATAGAACCCCAGCTACATGTGTTGTGGGCAAGCACACTACTGATTACACTCCTGCTATGTTGAAACAGAAGGTTAACTGTACAGTATATACATTGAAAAGAAAACTTTGAGAGCTTTTTTTCTTGAAATGATTGGCAATTGCGCTTTCTTACTCTGACAATTGATTATTCTTAGGAGGTACTACAATCCTACAAAATCCCACTCTAAAGTCAATTACCCAAGTCGCGACCTCCCTTCTTAGTTAAAATCATCAGTCACAGTAAAACATAAAGAAAGGTGTTTTTTTCAAAATAAGATACGTAGTTGAGTGCACACACAGAGCTATTCCTCTATCGTATAATAAACCAATACAGCAGCCACACTTAAACACCATTGAATCCCAGCTCTCTGCCAAATACAGTAATGAATCAGAAAGTGTTGTTGAGAGTAATTGATAAATAACATACCTCATTATAGAAGTAATAAGATACAAATGGGTACTAAAAAAAGCCTCAGTCATGTTATTTTTCTGTTGTATACACAGAAAGAATCCACTTAATTTTCTACATAAGATGCTCTAATATTCAATAATGGAATGTAATAAATATTTTAATTCAGACATAGAATAAATTCCATACCATAAGTAAATAAGATACTCCAAAACTTATTCCATCATGACACTGACACCTTTTCATCAAGCTGAAATCACTGTGTTTGGCATCAAGCTGTGCCCATCTGTGGCAACTGCATTGCTGTGCCATACTTTCTTCTGCTACCTAACTTGACTACTTTGCCATCTGGTAGAGGAGGACAGTTCCCATGCGTCCTGTAGCCGTAGACATCTTATGGCGACTGATCAAATTAAATAAGTTACTTTTGAGCGCTACAAGCGAAGGTTATTGTTCGACACATGCACTGTAATGCTGTGTTAACTTGTGAGACCTGCGCAATACAGGTGTAACGAGATACATTTACCTGTTATCTTAAGAAAGGAATTTCTGTAATTTTCAAAACATCTTGCCTGCAACAATAAAGGTGTTAGAATGATACTGTCATTTGTGCAGTCATTGGCTGTTTAAAATTCTTAAAATCAACACTGTTCTCCTGTACAATTCAGTTTTTGGTTATTTACCCACTTATTCACTGTGACACATTTAAATGTTTAAGAAGGATTATTATAGTGTGTGTGTTATTCTCGGAATAAATTCTTAATTGTAGATGTCTTCACTGGAATTGTTCTTTGAAATTAGACATTTTATCATAGAGTGTAATTTTGTTGTATAAATTATTCTTTCATAAAATACTGAACAAAAATTTGTTTCTAGCTCACTTTGGGAGAACAAAATCTGAAACCAGATGAATCTCTGACTTCTGTTACTGAGTTTGAAATTGCCAATTTAGATTCTGGAGTTTCTTCTGAAAAAACAAACAATGTAAGTATTTAAAATTCTGTTACAATTTTTTTTTATATTAGCATTTAAAAAATCCATTAGTTATATTATGTTTATATTATGAAATTTTTTTATACGAATTTCTTGACTGGTTTCATGAAGGCAATTCAATACATTAACCCTTTAGAGTATTGTCTGGGTTTGTTATAAGTTCTAATTGTGGGGTCTAAGTTTTTGACCTAAATTCTTCCCTTAAAGACCAGGAATAAGTAATGACTAGGTAGTTATGTTGATGTACAGATAGCGAGTTAAGCGAACACAAGTAACAAAACACGAAGAACATCGATCAGTGATGGCGGGGTTTGATGCTCATTCGAAATAGAAACCAAACTGATCCACATCGCCTAGGAATAACCGATTGCAGTCACTGTGCCGACCATGACACACTATTTTTTTAAGAGATGGGGATCTTCTTCGAAACAATGAAAGTTGGGCGATCAAAGATGCTTCGATGCTAAAATCAAACTGTGAGTAAAAGTAATGCTCAGACAGAAATAAAGCAGCAGAACGAGAATTCAAAGTAGAGCCGAAGTCAGTGTGGATCTGGCAATGTCAAGAGGAGAAGTTTAACTGCATCAGTTAGCTTTTCAAGTACTTTTGGTTATACTTACCAGAGCCAACCATTTCACATGAAATTTTGAATGAGCATTTCCCTTCAGAAAGACTTTTTAGAAAATTGATTTTACTCAATTTCATTTTTTCCCCTAAATTTTGCTGCATAAAATAAGGGGGGGGACTATATTCGGGTAAAACCGATACTAACTTAAGAAACCATGTAAGGTTGATAACACTTAAACTGAAAAACTTGGGAAGGATGGTTTTGGTGTTCTTTGCTATTCCTCTTTAACATTGGGGATCCCAGTTGTACCTAATAAGATAGAAGAAATTTATAAGTTACAGAATATAATATGTAAGTTTATGGATTTTGACCCATGCATGATTCGTTAATCCTGGCATATTACATATTCTAGGCATTGGTCTAGCATTATTTTATACAAATATATAATTAAATTTTTTTACAGTTTTCTGATTTGACGGGGAATGAAGAATCAGTTTCTCCTGCAGTTAAAACTCCCATAATCAATGCAAAGAGAACTTCTCTTAGAGGAAAAGGAAATAAAAACACACATTTGGTAAGTGTTTACATGTGGAAATAAGACTTGATTATAATTGTCTCTTCAGTTGTGAGGGATCTTGTGGTTTCTTTTCCATTGTTAAATTATATAAATTGTTATGTAATTTGTGTTATTTTTGAGACATTCTTTCTTTGATGACATTTTATATAAGAGCTGTATCCATACTCTTCACAAACTGACATGGGTGTATCTCGTAGTACAAATTTATTATATTTTTATTTCTGATATATTGCCTTGAATTTTAAAAGATAAGAGAATGTTTTGAGATTCATATTGTTATTATGTATGTAGAACTTGATAATAATTATCAGATGAAATAACTGTATTTTCAGACTATTTACCATGTTAATGTTTTGACCCGCACTGTGGGCCTTCATCTACTACTAATAAAAATTATTGTAATGGTTTAACATGCTGGAAATGAGGAAAAGAGTTAACATACACCACAGAAAATGGAATACATTAATCATATACAAAATCAAGGAGTAAGGCATGGAGGTTACAATAATACATAGAACTTTTACAATATGAGTACAGAATCACAGAATATCAAGAGTATAGAAAAGGTGTTTAAGCAAATCATAGTATAAGTGGAAAAAATATAAAAGTTATAGAGAACAAATAATGGTAAAAATATACAGGGAAACAAAAATGGCATAGATAGAACCATGATATTAGTCACTCGAATCATGGTAAAGTTTCTTTACTTGATAAGAAATAGAGTCTGTGAAAATAAGATAGTTTCATTCAATAATGTTTTGAGATTGTGGCTTTTAAACTATATGAGATAAACTGTGTAATTGGAGTCAGTGTGGCTCAGTGAGTTGCTGGCTGGATGGCTAGGGTTTGATCATCACACCTCAAACATCCAGACTGACTTCCAGGTCTACTCAGCCTGCAGTAAAATGAGCACTGGGGTCTACCCTGGGGTCAAACCGGTCAGAGCGAGATGCTGACCTCATATCCTCCTCCTAGTGCTGAGATCAAGGAATTGTGGAGCTCTACCCCTTGGGCACCTTCGGGACCTGTTCAGGAATAGTTTGACTTAAACTGTGTGATTTTATGAGTTTTGTTTGAAAATCAAAACGATATGTAATTGGGATGGTCATACTTGAGAGATTTGAGACTTCAAAGAAATCTGTGTGTGTTTCTTTGTCCTATTTACTGTATGAATGCTAAATTTTGTGCAATTTCTTTTAAAGGTTTTGGGAACTAATGGTCCTGTAGAGACAAATGAAGAAAATCCTGATTTGCAGAATTCCTCATCTCTTCAAAATACTCCATTATTTTCTGTTCGATCTCCCACAAAAAGAAGAATAAGTTTAAGATCAGTTACTCCTTCTTCTGGTAAAAAAGTGAACATTGTTCTCCAGATGAACAGATCGCAAGGTATGGACAACTCATTCAATTATTAGTTTTAAGGTAGTATTAGCGTAGGTAGAATTAAATTACTAAACTATCTTAAATTGGCATAAATGAACAGAGTAACGCGTACTTATTATGATTTCAACTTGAAAAACACCTCACCAACCATTTAAAAGAGATAATTGAATTTATAATTGATGTGAAAATACATTGCGTCGTATGGAGAAAACCCTTATTTATAAAATGAGACCAACTTTTAAATCACGAAAGTGGTGGGGGTTTCCTTAATTTGTAGTAAATTTTACATAGTATTTTTTTTACATCACTTTTATCTATAGGTCACCGGACATTTGAGAAAGCCATTTCACTATTTCTGAGGTGAGGTGCGTAAATCACAAAACTGTCGTGCTCTGCCGCCATGTTTTTACATGCTCTTGTGTATTTCAAATGAGTCAAACGAGTTCCTAAATATTGTTTTTTACTATAATATTAACTGATAGAAGTTAAATCATGGTTTTTCTCTATTATTCAAATAGTTGTTTCATGCCAGTTACAATAAAATTATAGAAACAATTATATTTCTCAGTGATTTGACTAACTTTCAGTGCTGTTCCCACTTTAAATTGAATTTTTCATGGTAGTAAACTTGCTACCTTAAAATGTAACAGTTTTATTGGCCATACATTTTTTTTATTATCCTGGGATTTACCACAATATTGATAAATTACAAATTTCAAGGTGTCTCAATGAGTTTCAATTTACAAGTTTTACGTATTTGAACATGCATCTGACACGTTGAATCAGGAACTGTACTCCCGTGCCATCTTTTTATAGGATTGAGTCTCATTGCAGACTGTCTGGAAGAAATGTATGGATGATAGTTTACATTTCTGAAGAATTATCTTAGTGGAACAAAATTAACACCTAGCAAAGTTATGATAACTTTCTGTCAGGTAAAAATGGCAACGAGCTGGGAATCGAACCTGGGGCTCCTGCTTTGATTGCAGGGGTGTTAACCACTACACCACCTATTTGCCTTCCACAACTGTGTACCATTTCTACCCATTTTGTTTGGAGAAAGATGAAAGAAAAACTGAGGAAGTGAAAGTGACATTCCTTCATGTAGCCTGGTCTTCTACCATCTATTTTCTACATAGAGATTCCTAGACGTGTTATATATCTCTGGAGTAGATGTTCTGCATTGTATGAGTATCTGGACTCTAATAAAAGACCAAATGTACTCGCTTTCAGAAGAAGGAAGCGTCAAAACTCAGAAAAATTTTGTCAGTACCTACAAAGCTAGTAAGGTCCACTTAAGGTGGAACCAGCGCTCCACGTTAGTCGAATCTTGGAGATGTATAATTGAATTCTCTATTTTTATTGTAATTACTCTAAAACAACAATATGAACAGTAACGAAGAGAAAACATGTTTTAATTTGGATCTATGAGTTAATAATATAATACAACCAAAATTCTGGAACTCGCTTGACTCATTTGAAATGCATAAGAATATGTGCAAACATGGCGATTGAATGCAGTTGATTCATGATTTATGCATCTCAAAAAGTGTAAAATATCTTTCACCAATATTCAATGACCTATAGATAAAAGTTATGTAAAAATATACTACAGAAAATTGACTAAAATATCACTTTCATGATTTTAATTTGTTTTTTGAAAATAAGTGTTTTCTTTGTAAGATGCAATGTATTACGCATCAAGTATTGCAATTACTTCATTTATATGGTCAGTGAGGTATGTTTTTTAAGTTGAAATCAAAATAAGAACAAGTTTCTCTGTTTATTTACTCCGATTTCATATATTCCAGTGATTTAAGTCCACCTTAGCTAATACGACCTTAAGGTGAGTAGCATTTCAATGTTTTGTTCATAAAATTTTTATATATTGTGTTTAGTTTTAAATGCATTTATATTCTTTGTTACATAAAAAATATTTCTCTTCAATACCATGATATATACTTATTAAACCTTAAATAATAAAGATTTTTTAATAAGATGCATGTTCAAGCACATGAAACTTGGAAAATGAAACTCCTTAAAATATGTTATTTATTATCCCAACATGAAAGTTTCTTAAAAAACCTTAAAAAACTATGGAGGACATTCTATCCTGTATTAGTAAATTTGTTGTGACAACAAGGACATTTACTGATGTGTGAAAAAACTAAACTGTTTTCTCCTCCTATTGAGAGATGTCATCACAACAAGAATTAACTTTGAACTTTGTATTATTTTTTATGTCTCAAATTTGACTGTTCTCTAGAAAATCAGCCATGGACCTTTGAAAACCAGGCAGAAGTACTAGCACCTCCAATTGAGAAGTACTTTTTTATGTGGTTTAAGGAACAGCATTAAGTCTTAACTACATTTATGGGGAACATTTCTACCCCACCAAGCAGTTTTTAGTTTATAATTCCATGCCTAGGTCAAAGATGCCGCTTCACATCTATCTAATCATAGTATCTGCTGTGCTTCCATGGTGTGCAGACTCACGCCAAGTAATGGTCATTATTTTCTAGCTACAGATCAGATGTTGCAAGATAATTATGCAATAATTGCAAATAAGTGCCATCATTCTATGATGGGTACTAACGTTCTTTTAGTTAAGTTTAGTTATGCTTGCCCATCAATGATAAGTATTGAGCCAAAATATCTACAGAAAGTAAAGTTAATTTTTTCCTCATAATTTTTAGTTTATTTGTATTTACTTGATCTCAAAATATATTTTTATTAATAACTAGTTAGATTATCTTCTTTTTGAAACAAGATCAATAAAGTAGTTTCGAAGAGTAAAAAATTAGACTGACAATCTAAGTACCATTATTGTTTCAAACAAAGGTTTTAATTTTTAAAAAGTATAATTTTTCAACAATAAAACTGTACTTACAGTTATTAATCAAAAATAACAAAAAACAATGAAAATAATTATTTAAGTAGAGAGTGTATTTAAGGATTAATCTTGTGAATAAATTCCCTAATTCTCTCAAAACTTGTCTTATAATTTTTATATTAACATGTTTTTTGTTTTTTTTTGTTTTTTCAGCTGTGTCTGAATACAGGGCTGCTGTGAGACAAAGTCCTTCTGTTCCCCACGATGCTAATAAAATGCCTTGTAAAGGAGTTCTCAAAAGAACGTCTATTCAGAGTCCCATTAATCCTTTCTATAGACCTCCTAAAGGAATAAATAAAATATAATTGTTATTGGAAATTCTTTTCAATTTTTAGCTCTTGATGAATTGTGAAATGTATATTATATTAAAAGTACAATACTTGTGCAAGTTTTTTATCTTGTGCACATATTTATGGTTGTAAGTATTGAAGATGTTTCTTTACCGTGGTAATATTTACCATTGCTTCCTTATTATGAACGGTCATTTACAGATAAGTTATGTATTAACAGTGATTGACACATAATAAGATGAATATTTGTGTATACAATTTTTCTTACTTGGTGACATCATTGTATATGGAAATGCTACCGAAATTGTTTCTATAATTTGAGTGGTTTTAAATATTTAATGACTTTCATTGTTTGCAATTCTCTGTGGCCTTAGATATTTTGTGTGAATACATTTCATATTTTAATTTGACATTTTTACAAAAATCTGTTAGGCATTATTGTCCTTTGCTTGTTTGATGATATTTCATTCTCTTGGGGAACAGTGTAAACATGAATCACTATAGTGAATTTTGGAAAGTTACCCTGTTGTCTTGAATTGATCACTGACAAAAAATTTGCCAATTTTTTGTGAATTCTGGGACTTCATGCAATGTTTCAAAAGACTTTTCAAACAATTTTGTAAGTTTTTTGTACTCATTAAGTTATTAGGAGAAAAAATGCATATTGATGTACATTTGATTAAAGTAATTATTTTATTCGTTCATCATGACTTTGATAATAAACTATTTTTAAAACATGTAAATGTTCATTTTTATCATTATGTAATGTACAATTGATGGTGTGTTATGTATTTCCGCCCGTGTTCTTCTGTAAATCCCCGACGAAATTCATTCCCCAAAAATACCATGATTTCCACCTCCCCTCATTCCAAGTACCTGTTGGCGTCATTTCAAGGTTTCTTCGAGCGCTCATGTGTGATGTCGCTTTCCGCCACCAGTTGATGATACTTCATCGCATAGAACACTACTTACTTTTGCCGCTGATCGTACGACCGCTCGCACGATGAAGATCGTCTATCTTGTGATTCTGGGTGAGTAACATGTCGAAGTGAAACAATGGTGTGAATCAACACATTTTGTCTTTTTAATAAATTTCAAAACTTATCGATGAAATTTATGTTTACATTAAAATAGGCGTAATAGAGCTAAACATGATTTGTAGTAATCCGGCACTAGGGGTTTTTCTCGGCATGGAAACTAGTACAGCGATAGTTTTTCGAAACATTTTATTCATCCACGTAATCAATATTTATTTTCATTAGACGATTATTAATAATTTCAAATATATTATTAAGACTGTTGTCATTGCTCTATTGTGTTACAAGTACCTAGCACTGTTAAATGTAAGCGTAGCATACGACTGAATGCAATAGTCTCTACTGACAACGTGCGGTCATAGGAAAATAGTTAAGCTGTGGAGGTCGAAGAGCATACAGGTGGAATTATACCTTTCACACAGTGACCTGTTCCGTTGACTTTTGTTGGCCATGTTAGCCTTGACCTCTTGTATTCACAATACCCCGCGTCATTGAGTTTTCAGTGGCGAGAGTGAATATAACGCGAGTGCGCTGCGAATATGAACGATTTTGATACGTTTGATGATCTGTATTTGTCCACTACTTCGAGAGCCGCTTTGAACATCCGTGTTAATTTGTTACGCAACTCCGTATTCTGTTCCAGAGGTAACAATTTTGCCCTCATCTAAGATTGTGTTTATTTTCATCGTATTAGGATTGTGAAAATAATTTCTTTTCATTGTATTCTAATCGTCTGTTTACCGTAGACTTCGTACACTTTACCTGATGCGGAAATCTTCAGTTTATTGACGGAATCTATGAATCAAGTATTTCAATTTAACTGGCAATATTTGTTACTTACATATTCATTCCTTAACGTTTAAATAATTCAAAAAACAAATGAGTCGTAGTTCTTAATTTTCCGGAATCTCAAAGAAAACGCAATGTAACAAATTAAATAAATTTCCGAACGCGTCGTAGAAATCAATTAAGCAGTTTGTAGAGAAAGGTGAATTATTATAAAGAACTGAATAAAGGAAATCCTCTTAGTTTTTTCGGAACATCTGTATTATTATGAAGAACGCAAATTCTTGATAAGTTCAAAAACAAGTGAATTTTATTTTATGGTTTCGACAGCTGAGAACCCCACGCTATTCCCAGAAAACTAAAATTAACCATACAGAGCGTTCGAGTATGTACAATTGTGTGGTTCAGAGCTACTATTAAACTTGGGATGTTGTTAAAGCTGGAATTTAACTAAATAGCAAGTGATGTATTTCTAAATTATAGATAATTCTCCAAACAAATATTTCTAAGTATATTTTTATTACACAGACAATGAACTTTCTACAAACTTGACGGTTATATTAAATAGACCTAGAAATTATGCTTTAATATTTTAATTGAGAGATATTATTGAGAATGTTACATCAGCTGTAGAATTCTTATTTGCGGGGAACATTACTTCTACGGAGTCGGTAGCATATTATGCAACGCAAAAATTACTATTATTAAACACTTCTTCCTTTTCCATAACGCACGTTTAACGATCTTACAACCCTTTTATTAATTACGTAACGCGAACCCTACCTCCCCACTCCAGTTATGTTTTTGTTGTTTTTCGGAAAATGTGGGGACAAAATTTTTGAAACCGACTGTATTGTTCGTTGCTCTGTGTTCTCATTGAGCGGTTGAGAAAACGAATTATAATGACCAACTACGGTGTGGAAAGCACCCAACAACGTTTTGTTGCACTAAAACTAACATTTAACTTAAGATGGGATAACTCAGTGTAACGAACTCTTCAATTTCGTAATTTATGGACGGTCCCTACACAAAGTAAGCTAGCGTTTTATCTTAAAAGGACGAGATACTCCTCCAATGATGATTCTGAAGCGCAATAACTTTTCTTTGTTTATTATTTTTTAACAAACTAAATTTACTAAACTGTAATGTAAACTAAAATGTAAAAATACATGAAAATCATCAGAACCCATTTCTAATACAGACTTGTCAATGTGCATTCTATGATTAAGGGTGTCAGTTAATTTTGAAATGAGATTTTGTCGTTTCTATCTAGACTAATTTTTCTAATTAATTATGAAGTATAAACATAAATATAAAGCACAAAATTATAAGGCTGCCGACCAGCAACAGTTTTTTTCGTTTTTACCGCATTTAATACAAATATACTGAAATATATTTTTACAAATAAAATAAAAACATGTATGCCGAAATGTTTTATCTTTCAATTTCGGTTGTTCCTACGCTTTTATTTTATCGTAATTATATTGTTTGGACTTATTTTATTAATAATCTTATAAAGATTGTAAAAATAACATTAAAGAAAAATGTTAAATAAAAAAAGTGACATTTCCTATTTCTTGGCCCAATTATATTTCCCCTGGAAGGATGGCTTCTGGTTGCTCAGGACTAGCATGCTTGCTAGCCATTGTGTCACTCCGAGTTCAATTCTCGGCGGGGCCAGAAAAGAAATGAAGCTTTTCAAGTCCCATTGCATATAGCTGTGATAATTGAAAAGTAAACCCTACTATTACTTGTATGATTTAATCTTACTTTTACTAACTATTCTTACTAACACCTCCACGTGGGCCAAATTGTTGGTAAATCAACTAACCGGCCCATCTTCTATTGACCCATACCGCCTACCTCCTACAGTCCCATGAAGATAAGCTTCAATTAAACGCTACATTTTCCAATTTACAAATGCTACACAGAAAAATAACTGATAGGCTGAGCGGTGTGCTCATTAAGGGTGAAGGGATCCATTTTTGTTTGCGCATAGTTTACAACGAAGGGATTTGCAGAGTCCTGTGAAGTGTCCTAAGATGTGAACCGCTACTTTCATTTGCAAATTGTATACGAAAAATGAACAAAGAAATTTGCATTATTGGAGACTATAATTTTAACTTCCCTCTTTATGGTTTTTACATTTGAATCGTTTTCATTTAACGAGAATCAGTCGTCAACATGTCGGAGGATATCCATCTTCCGGCCCTAACAATACCGAAGCGTTGAGTTGGTGGAAGTATCCGAACCACACTTGGGCGTCGGAAGAACTGTCACTCAATTAAAATTAGTCCACTACTTTCATTACTCAATTTAATATTAAATACTTAACAATGCTATTTTAGATAAAGGTTTCGTACATATTGAAATTTGCAGTTGAATCCAATTAAAATTAACCCTTAAACCAGCCTCTAGAGGGTCTGTCAGCTGATTGCAAATCAGAAGAATCTATACTAAAAGCATACGGTCGTAGAAGTTGCGAATCATTGTCTGTCGTGAATTCCCGTTCCGTGTTCAAAATATTGTATTCGTTTTGAAACTTAGATGTTTTAAAACAGAATATACAATAATTCATAAATTTGTGGGGAAAATAATTAATCACTTTGTAATGGAAGGGATGTTCCATCTGAATGTGTTGATTTTCTTAAAGAAAAACGTTTTCAGGAATTTCTGCCTTCGCACTCCCTACCCCCCCCCCCCNATAATTTAAAGAAATTGGAATTACGAATATTGGCGAATCGAAAACCAAAAATCATTTCGGTTCTGGTTGTGATAAGAATGATTTACAAAATTTCAATTTTCGTTATGTAATTATGAAATTATTTAAATTTATTAATAACGTATAATATCGCGATGTTATTAGTTTCCATACATAATGAGATCGGCATTATAAAACTATTAATGTTATTGGTGGGTAAATTTCGTCATAGGTATTATTCAAAACGTTTATTCGATGATAAGTTACCGTTCTTCTTAGAAATTTTGAAGTTGAAATTTCACATACAGATGTGCTAGTGACTTGAAAGTTTGCTCGTGTACTGTTTGGCATAACATGGCAATGTTCTGCAAAATGAATTGTTGAAGTGGATTTATATCATCTTATCAAATATTGATACAAAATACCGACTATTTCATTCCGTTTGCACACCGTAACGCTCCTTGAGGCTAACTACGTTGATGCAATCCACAATGCACGCGAGTTGTAAGGATTAGCGTAGAGCTAGGGGTAAGGTACTTTCTTGTCACGAATGAAATCATTTTGTAATAACAGTTTTTCAGTTAGGACAAGTAAGTAATTGAATACATTAGTTAATGATGCTTTAAGAATTGTGTAACCCGATATTATAGGTAATTACAAATGTATCTTGGGGTAATTACAAATGAGGGGTGCCCCGGTAGGTAACATTCAGAAAATGAGTTAAATCAATCTTCATGCTTTGTAATGCTATATCCTTTACCCATTACTTCAAAAAGAAAACGTACGTTTTACTCTTAATACGGGTAAACATTATTTACCCGTAAAAGATAAAATGCAGTGACATTAATACGTTCATGATTATTACTTTCGAATGTTCAGTTCTGTTAATGATTACACTTTATTTTATGAATAATAAATTCGTAACGGTAATTATTTCTTGAACAACTTTTTTTATAATTAATTGAAATTACAATTTTTGAATATTTTGAAAAACCTCTATTTTTGTTCTTATTTTAAGGGGGATGATTTTGGCTTGGGAAGTACAAATGTTAAATCCGCCTCTACTTTTGGGTCCTTTGATCGGAATTTATGGGTTGATCCCTTGCTTGCTTCCTGAGAATAACTTAGTTTATTACCCAACACGCAGATTGTTACTGCTTTTTTGACAATCATTTAGAAGAGTTTTTATGTCACGTATAGTTCAGTTTTTAAATTTTTAGAAACATCAAGCTTTCACATTTCAGCTGAAACAGACGCAACAAACGGGTTCTCGTTTGTGTTTTTGTACGAGGATATTTTGAAATCATGGTTCCGACTGGAGATAAATAAACGATTGTAATAAAATGGTTTTTAATTTAGTTTGTTATCAAGAATATTAATTTAACTTCGAGTATATCTGACTGCTGTATTTTCACCATCCTGTTAATCCTACTGTATCTGTAATTGTAATTCAATACAATCGAAACAACATTCGAGTATTCTGTGTCCAATTACTATCATAGATTATAAATTACGTACTGATTGCTTCATAGAATAGATTTAGATCTAACTTTTTATCAAGTATTCGAAAACGAGATTCGCTGGCCTTGTAGTAGAAGCGTTTCGGCCAGAGGTCTCTCTTAAATCCAAAGTTCCGTTCTGGGTGCATGCCATGTGCGAGTGATTGGTGATCTCGTGCTATGTCCTTCATGAGAAATACTTCCAAAGCCTTTTCTTTCGTGAAAACACTTCATATTTCCGTAGTTACTAGAAGTATACCACTCTCAATGTCTTAGCGGGCCTTGGATATGCTACCAACCATTCTTCAAGCTGATAACCAAATATATATTTTCATAAACATCAGAGAATACATACGAACTCAATATTCTCTCAAATGTGTATCTGCTTTTTATCTCTCGTTTTTAGTTGTAATGACTTCGCGCTTTAAGATGAAAAAATGGCGCTATCTCTTGACAGCTCCTCTATTAACAAGTAACCGCTATGCCATTATGACTTCTTGGTCAATAAATCGCTATACTTCAATAATAGATGCATTCGCAGTTAAGATCTAAGAATTTGAAGTTGCTCGTATTAGATACTATATACATAATTTTAGAATACATTTCTTCTTGCATTTCGTATCTTTAAATTCGTTGTTTCAGAAAATGGAGACTATATGTGAAAACGTTTTCATTCTCTGGACTATTTTTGAAATCTAAATTGATTGAAAATGTGAAACAAACTATGCAATTGCGTTTTTACGAAATATTGATGCATAATACCACTTGCCAAGCCATCAAAACATTAAAAAATTTCAAATCGAGAAAATAAATGTTTATATTATTGCTTATAATGTAGGCATTTTAAAAAACTTAGAATTCAAATTTATCATACTTAAATTGGTGACTCGTTCATGTTGGGACTTTTAAGTCTGTGTTGTCAATTATTAAGTTTACGAACTAAGTCTTTGCGATTGTGTCCCACATATCATCGTGGTTGTTTCTTGATTGAATACTTAAGAGATAAAGTTATAAAGTTCGCTGAACTTAGTTTTGGTGACAAATTTTCCCATGTCATTACCTTCATGTCCTACTTAATACATGGTCAACATATTTTGGCCTTCACTGCTAAAATCATTGTGGTCTCCTTAAATCATTGAGTAGAAAATACATGAAAAGTGCAAATTTTGTTACTGTTCCCAACATCTCTAATATGATTTATGAAATACCAGCCGAGTTTTCCAGATTCGCTGTCAAGCATATTCAGATTTCTTTTTACGAATGATGGTTGTTATATTCTATCGATATCAATTGACAATATGCATCGATTGGGACCCGGTACAATTTAACGACTTTGTATTGACATTTCTGTTCTTCGCATTCTTTGGTTAAGATTTGGGAAGGAGAGGGTTTAGGTTGCTTGAAAACTTAGTGCCAAATCGACATTGTTTTTATGAGTGAGGTAATGTCCAGTTTAAAACGCCAACATTACCTATGACAATAATTATATTACCCAGAGGACTCAGATACCCTCTTAATTTGTGCACATTTACTTTGTAAAAGTTATAGTAGCCTTAACATGGTTTGTCAAATAGCAGATGTTCTTGTATTGCTTTATGCGACAGACAAGGAGACTGGGAACAGTCAAGACGAATGAATAAATGATTTGGAAGAAACCATAACAAGGTATTAATACATTTTCTCCTGTACTATGGCGGATCAATGGGAGCAGCTAAATCCCCCCCCCATTGGTCTTGAACTCTTGACATATCAAATTAAAGTTAATAAATGGCATTCATTGTAAAAGTCTTACCAAATAATATTGTTATTAATAATATACTTGTTATTGTTATTAATATAATTATTATTTTTATTACGAATACCAGATTGTTAATGATTTATTTCATGCATTTTATTTACAGGTAATATTTATAAAATTTGGGTTGTAAATCTATAATTTTAAAACAAAAATTGTTCCCGGTTAACCCCTTCCCCTTGAGAACGATTAAGATCTGCCACTGTGCCTATATTGATTACTTTATATCTGTTGGAATATTCCTATTAAATTTTGACTTCCCTACCTTTTTTCAATTTTCTGATCACTTATGACGTATTCACGTTAGCTCCTGATTGTGTCTCAATTCATCATTCTTGTTGGGGTTCCATGACATGAAAAAGGTTGGTTTTAGAATACGCTCGTGTTTATCCGTATGTGTGCAGAAATTCTGACGTAACGGGATAAGGTATCAAGGTTGTCATAACCGTGAGGTCACTGTTTGGATCTCGATAGTCTTCCAAACGCGAACTCGCACCTTGCTAAGGATTCTGGTTCTCCTTGCCTTGAGGAGTTGCATTCGGTTATTCTTCATCATATTCTGGTCACTCTAATATTTTCTGCACTTTTGTGTGTGACAATATGAAATGAAGTATCATTGAGTGTGCGTGAATTTTACCTTTTGCGACGTATCTATTTGCTAAATAAATCAAATATTTGTGTATCCTTTATTTTAATGACTGCAATCGGTCCTACAATATCAAGAGGGTAATATTTTTTGTAATTTTGAGGATTGATAATTTGATTTTCATTAATTTGTCGACATCCCAAACAGCTTTGTTTCTTCTATTTATCTTTATCTAGGACTCAGTCATCATCGTTGTCTGTGGTATCTGGTTAGCATAGCTGCCAGATTAGTCACTTTTCAAAGAGAAATTGTTTCATTCATAATCCATAAGCTCTCTCTACTTCACGATAATTGGTCCAGGGACACCCCCTGACGGAACAGGCGTACTACAGTTCGTTGGGGACAAGCGGATGACCTTGTGTGTGTGTTGAACTGCTCAGTCATGATCCTCTCAACACTTGAACTAACATGCAGGGTTGTCAATCTTTTTAAAGATGAAAGATAAAACCGGTAATTGGCATTAGAATTCATGATTTTATGAAACTGCTATTCACCTGAAGCGGCAGAACGTTACAACGAATATATAACTATAGTTTTTATTGTTCCATTTCTATAGTTTTTTAGTGAATGAAATAAATTCTTTAACAAATGAAAAAGCGAGTGAATGAACGATTTCGTTTATACTTTCGTTTTTCTTCGATTTTCGTTCGCACTTCAGCTTTCGCATCGCGGAGTCGCTGAGTTGAGAGTGACAATCGTGGAGTGTTCTCCAGGACCTATTTTCAGGTATTTTCACTGGGCGGCACTAGGGGTACGGACGAGTCCGATATACTCTCGAAAAAAAATCACAGAAAAATTTATGACAAGAATACAAAAACCAAAATAATACAAAAGTACAATTATTTTTATATTGCACTAGAATCATAAAGTATTGAAAACTTCGAAATATTTGTGTGAACCGTCCACATTTGGTTTCCGTGTTTCGTTCAGTAGAGCGCGCGTGAGGGAGATTTGTTGATATTCTGGTTCTTTAACCTATATTTTAACTTTATTTATTCTACAATCTTTTTAATATATACTGGAACATTAATGTGGGCTGGGAAAACGAAACAGTATAAATATTGTTCAAATTATATCAAGTACATCTCGTCCATGATTGGTATAATAAAACTACGCGGCATTATTGTGTTATTTACGTGTTCGGACCATGTGAGGATGACATGATTGTGATATTTGTGAGTTCGTCAAATATTGAGCCAAATACTACGAGTTCGCTATACAAATACCGCCACGCCAAGTGAAGTGCCAGCATGACACTTATTCATGACTGAACTCGTTACTCGCCCCCTACTGGTTCAAGCAATGGCCTCCACCACTCGCACGACCCACGTAGGCTACAACCTGGGCCAGTAAGGCTACTTGTAAGACCCTGGGTTACAACTGTTTGAAGGCTGGAAACCGATACTGTTGTAGGTGAAGGACGAAGCATAATAATATCATTGTAATATTACATGAATGAAACTGAAGCATTTGTTACCAAACGGCATCTTCACGTTGTGAAGGAAGCTACCTTTAACTTCTAAATTGTTATTCTTTTTAAAATTTTGCGCCCCTAAAAGTTTTGTGCTCTGTGTAGTTGACAGTGTGCCAAAAAAAATGAGACCCTTATACTTTCTGTTTCTCTGTCACTGAAAAAATAGCACCGCTTTCGTATCCTAATGGAATTTCTCGCTGCCATTTAAAAACGAAAATGTTTTTTTATTCAAAAAGACACTAGTAACTTCCGAAATGTATTTATTTAACTTCCGAAGGAAAAAAAGTATTCCGTACTTTAATAAAAAGCAAGATGTCTTACATGCCTTTTCATTTTCTGTGTGACTGGACACACAATTTCTCATCAATGTATTGCTATTCAAATTTTCTTAACATATCTTACAAATCATCCCAGTCAATTAAATTAATATTATTTTTTGCGTACATTAAACCAGGATGTTGAGCGGAGTACGTACACGATCTGTCATAATTCTTTACATAATGATAGCTTATAAGAAACTTCTGAAGATTGCAGTACATACAAATCTTGCAATTACGACATAAACCAGAATGTTACTTCCGGGAAACCATTTGTTTTTTCCTGTTGATGTTTATTTGGTTGTTTTTTCCTGCTTTTTTAACCACTGACCACGTCTCTATCCTATTTCCTACCGATGCTGCGTGGATGTCCTCCAAGAAGTAAAACAATTTCAACCATACAATTAAAATTATTTCAACATAGTATAATGCGATAGTTTTAGCATTTGAAACGTATTCCACTATATATTGTTTTTCTTTGAACATCCTTACAGATTATGAATTTTGTGTTTTGTAATTTTTAGAAACTTAGAACGGGCGTAATATTTTATCGCTAATATTCGTTACAGTACATTTCAAGCCTACTGATTATATATAATTAATTATTTCAAATAAACTGTTTAAAACGTATTAAAACAATAAATACGCAAATTCTTAATGTAGCAATTATCAATATTGTTGGGGTATTCATTTATGCAAACAAATAAGACAAATCTAGGTCCCATTACATGTTTTAGATTGATCAAAAATTGGGAGGGGGCGTGTCATGCTTAAATAAACTCGTGCTAAAATTGTTGGTTGTTGGACCGCTAGTCTTACGTGTACTACATACTATAGCTCTTCGTGACTAAAATACTGCTTCAATGTTTCATGTGTCTTCGGAGCATACTATATCAAAAGTGGCAACCATATACGTACTTTAAAACTTAACCTTCAGAAAACGTTTGTCAATATTACACGCTATTATGTAACTGCTACACATTAGTTATTTAGAATGTGTGTAATATCATACAAAATATTAGATCAGTAAAGCGGAACTTCCTATTATACGATAGTTGGTTAATGATAACTACAAGACAATGGTGATGAATACAAACATACCACATTGCCAACATTATCAAATGTAGTTTTAATCCTCAGAAATTCCGACCACACGGTTGACTTCTTATATAAATAATTCACTAACCAGACGATTGTATACGATGTACAATTTTCAACTGAATTATATCAAACTAAAATTCTACACCCAAAAGAATATTTTGATCGCAAAGAATAGTGTCTAAGTAAAATAAATTTATCAAAACCTACGTCTCTTTATCGAGGTCATTTTATGAAACTAATTTCACATGTTTTCTCATTCTTCGTGAATGATACAAAACCTGTTTCCTAAACCATAATCCTTTTTTTTGTGTGTATGTGTAGCCGAAAATGTACGTTAAGTAAGATGTAGAGTTGCTTGTATATTTGGTTATCATTAATTTTTTAGGTACTTTGTTGGTTGCTGTAAGACCTGCTACAGCAAAATGCAAGTGCAATTGTACCCTCAATTACAGTCCTGTTTGCGCAATAGATTCAGCAGGGGATGTTGACACTTTTCCGAATACGTGCGCACTTGAATGTTACAACTGCACCCACGATAAAGGTAATATAAGCTAAAATATGTTGGTTCTTAAAAAATATGTCTTAATTTTTGTTCATGAGTGAGATTTGAAACTTCTTTGCTGACACGAGGAATGTATAATTTCAAATTATTAAATAGTTTTGACTTTTCTGTTGTTGTAACTCACATTATGTGTAATAATTTGACTTTATGCTGTGACCTGCTGTAATAAGGATATATTTGTGCTATTGAAAATAATCTTAGAGTTGATTAAAGCGACATGCAGGACTTTCAAAAACTAAACAAATAACCTTTACTAAAAAAGGGTCAAAGATCATTGGTCCCTGGTCCATTGAATTCTGCAATAAAATTTCATAAGAAATGGATTGTTTAGGTTTTCTTATGTGTATAAGTGGTGTCGCATATCACTGTGTACACTCTTCTGATAAAATTTTACCTAAGTGGCTAAAGAAGTTTCACTTACGCAGTAGGAATATGTAACTGATTTGTGTTGAACATTGCTTCAGATTACGTTGTGAGGAAACAAGGAGAATGTCCTAAGACATCTAGCACCCCTCGTTCAACCAGAAGACGTTCTACCGCTGCTCCAATAAGAACATTACACAATTATTGAAATGAAATGTTTGATTATGTTCATAAAGTATCTTTCGTGAAGTCATTAAGAGTCATTTTGAGTTCAGTGATACGGATAGCAGTGGAATACAAAATAAACGGTCTGTTGCGAAGTTGAAGATTTTTTATTAGAACACCTGCTGTAATACTTGTTATTGTTTAAATACATATTTAGTTTTTAGTTTATTTAACTATTTATTGAACTGAAAGTGTTGTACGCATTTTGAGGTTATATTGATTTTGTTATGTGTCAAGATTAAGATATTCACGTTTCTAGCAGCAGTACAATATTGGAGTCAGCGTGGCTCAGTATATCGCAGAGCTGCGGACTTGGCGGACGGAGTTCGATTTCCGGAGAAGTGTGGCAATTCTCCTCATACCTTAACGCCCGAACTGACTCTCAGACCTCCTTAGCCTGCTGCAAAATGAGTCCACGCGGGGGCAAAGCGGCCGGAGCGATATGTTGACCACATCCCCTCCTTCTTGGGCCAATATCATGAAATTTCGGAGGTCTACCCTCTGTGAACCCAATAAATCTTAGATCCTGTAGAGGAACAGTTTGACTAATAGTATAATATTAGCTAGCTCTTCTGCTCTACTCAGGGATTTACATACTCACGCTTGATATTTATGGTAAGATATATCTCAAAACAGTGCAAATTGGATGAAAATTGTCTTGAACTTGACGGAATATAAACTGCCTTCTGTCCAGTGACACTATCGTACTTTACATTGGAGTTCCTTGTTACAATATGAATACGTCTGAGTCCTCAGTACACTCTGAATACATTCCACGTTGATGCATTCTCCAATTATATGAACGAGTTTAGATGCTAATTGCAGAAAGGAGGAAAACATATTTCCGCATAACTTTGCTTTTAATGTAGTGCTAGTTGTCCAAGGTCATTCCAGTTTGAAAAATATTTTTCAGTGCCTAGTCGACGTATTGCGCTAGATGGATAGTATTATAAACACTAGGTACAAAAAGCTTATAGTTTGCCTATTTCGGGTTTCTTACTCACCAGCAACTTATTGTTGTTATTAAGTATCATTTGAGAATCATACTGAATTAAAATGCAATACATCGTCCATTAATCGGACTGATAGTTATCATGTCTAGATTCGAGTATGCAGTAATCAGGTGAAATCTGTAGGGTGAGTGGTAGCGGGGTTGAAAAACAGAAAGTGATGTAGGCGAAGTAAGACTCCGCTCTTTTCCCATATTTTTACTATCAACATTTAAACGACACAAATAATTATCTGACACAAAGAAATATAAACGTACATCGATTTAAAAATAAATCATATTTTCTTTAATTTTTGATCATTCCGAAGTGACTGTAATTAAATGAATTAGATATGTTACGACATAGTTATTTGCCAATAATTTACTTACTTTTTGTCGCACCCAGCAATGATCTTTATTTCTCAGTTACTACTCCTGAGTGTTGTCATATTCCTTTCGTTCCTCGCACCATTGAAACGTCTATTACCATGAAGTTAATGTTTCCCGATGAGATTGATATCATGTTCTTTGTAAATTTAATCGTTTCATGACTAGGTTTTTCACTGCAGCATCCAACGTATATAAGTTGCAGTAATAATTTTCAACTATTTTTAAGCAGTAATACCGCAATGATCGGCATTAGGATCGTAGCAAAGAATTTTTTAATAGATAAAATTCTTCATTAGACAAACTTTTTATAGTAATACAATTCTAATTCTAAAGCACGGAATGCACCAAAAGTAGTTTTAAAGGAGGTATTTCTATATGTACTAAAATCCCGGAGTGTAATTGGAATTCCCATTTGCATTGTCATGGAGTAAAATATAAATAAACTAAACTATCTCTGCTGTAGGTTGTCCGTGATAACATGAGACAGAAAATACTGAGAGGTGTCACCCTCTCGCTGGCACACCCGCTACGAGGGGGAAAGGAGGGAAGGTACCTATGGTTATGTGCGCAGCAGTCAGCAGACATAAAGGAAAATCGAGTTCCCCCACCTAAGTTAATGTGCGAGAGAGACAGAGACAGTTTTTCCTTCGGACAATCGGTACATGAGACTGTTGGGTCTATTTATATTTGTCTATGATTTATGTATACTCAAACGAGAACTGATGCATCCACTACCGACGACATAATCAGTCAGCCATTTTATATGGAATGAAAACGAAAATATAATGACCTTGTTTCCTTCTTAACTCATCGAATGTCAAATCAGTTGCAGCAAACAGTAATGTATAATTAAGTTGTACCGTGTGATTCATGAACAAAGAAGTGATTTCTGGCCGGCGCATATCCATGTGGAAGTGTGGTAGTTTAGCTTACATACAAAACGTAAGTATTTACTTGTTGAGAATTATCATTTGTTTCGAAGAACAATTAATATTTTAAATACATGAAATAATTAATTTTATAATTTGAGAGATTTTAATTATATTCAAGAGAAAATTGATAAACAAAGTGAATAAAAAAAGAATATTTCATATCACGTGAAATCTGTATCTTGATGATATTATTTAGTTAAGTATGTATGTGAAAATGTTTGGCTTTTATTATACTTATTTATATAGCTATTTATACTTATATTGTCGAAGAAATTTCTTTAATATGTGAAAAGCGATAGAAATGTTTGGTTGTTATCCTGAGTTAGTAATCATAGCAAACAAAATTATTACAGATAGGAAATAGAAGTTTTGACAGATGTCTCATTTGTATCGTAGAGGCTTACTTAGAAAAGATTTTTTGAAACTTCGAATTTAAAAGAATCTGGGTAAAATACGATTTTTTTATTTCTCGTGATCTTCATTACATCTCTGGAAATATGAGGTATCGTATCGATTTTCGTACGTATACGATGTTAATTGAAAAGTCTTAAAATGAGTTTCTGTGTTCTCCGACATTATATTTTTTTGGGTACAAGGGAGTAAATGTTTTCATTTTTTTGTCGTTAGTAATAACGTCATGGTCAACTATTTTTTCGAATTTCACATATTGAGGTATCATCCCGTTTTTTTGCATGTAAAGATTATTAAATCAAATATCTGAAAACAAATTTCTGATATTTTTGATATTTCAATTTTAAATGGGTAAAAGAGATTGAAATTATATTTTTCGTTGTCTGAATGACTTATTTATTAATTAAAGAGTCGGGGAGCTATTCATCTTTGTAAGTGCATGGTTGATATTAACACTTAAATACAGCAAGCGGTTTCTGGTTTGAATTCCCCACAAAATATAGATAAGGGAAGGCAAAATTAAATACACTATAAGAAATTATGTGTACATAGATTCAATTTGAAAGGCATAGGTCATTTAATGTGCACAGACTGAGGTCGAGAAACATGCATAACAAGATACATGAAATAAGATACATGGTCGTTTTGTCATTGGTCTCCTAGTGATGATTGAACAGTTAAATGAGTTTAAACCAATTCCTGATAGGACAGAAATCAATGCAGATTACTCACATGCAGTACATACATAAAGTCCGTGGAAATCTGAGAAAGTCACTGAAATTAAACGTTTGAGCGTTTTGGCACGAATAATAATTCGGCGTGTAAATAGTTCTGACGCCGAGTTGAACTTAGCATTGAATTGAAGCCTTGATATTGTACGTGGGTACTGAGAACCCGTACTAGAACGCGATGTCACTTCCGTGAAGAGCGGTAGAATGTTATCATAGTTTATAAATCAACAAATCCTGTTGCTAGGTTCTAACAGGCGACCAGGTCTCCCTGTAGTGATGGGAGTCAAGTTCGTGGGAGTTGGCTTTGGCGATTATCAGTGAATGTCACTATGTGGCGTGTCGCTACTATAGAAGAGAAAAAATATTGAGATATAGAAATATTTACTGGAAGTTGCTTATGTATTGTAGAGGCTTAAAAAGAAGTTGTTTTTCGAACATTCTACTTTAATGGATTGAGTTAAGGTAAAAAATGTTTTGCAAAATTATTTCACGAATTAATTAAGATATCACGGTTTTTGTGTGGAAACGAGCTATTTTTATCAAAACAAAATTATAACGACGGGTAAACTGAATCACGAAGAGAAAAAAGTTACGAGCAAAGCCGGGCAGGGTCTGATAGTCTAGTATATGTTGATGTAGACGTTAAATTGCAGGTGAGATGTATACAAAACTGCTCAGCAAAAGCAACAATAACACCACAACATACAAATTCCTTTGGTTAGTATAAAATGGTAATACATTAATAAAATTCATGAATTTCAGAAAAACTTAAAATACAGTGTATGATAACAGATTTCGATAAGCAGCTTATGATTTAATATGGGTCAAAACGGGGGGGAGGGGGGAAGGGAGGAAGGAGATGTAAAGGTGTAACTTTTTTCGGCGGGGGATGTCTGCATCTTAATATTTAAGGGGGGTGTGACCCGTGCATATAACTGTGTATTTTTCGAATAAACTTTCTGTCTACAAAAATGAATTTCAGATAATTACCTAGATTATACCTCGGATAACTTTTTCACTTGAACTTTTGGGGGGAGAATATCCCCTTTCCAAATAAATATACAAAGGAGTTTCAGGAAATATGACAAGTCTTTACTCTCGTTAAACATATAGTTGGGAACTGATTACTTGTTTAGCTGAAGTATACATATAACATAGAAGTACGAAGCTGAATAATGAAAATGCTCGTTGTATTTCTGTTCGTTGATAGAGCAAAGCGAAAATTAATGTTCCCCACAGCAGTAAGGCAGTGAATAATTTGTCAGATATGTTCCTGGAAATCGTTCTCAGTCGTAACTCATGGGTTCGGTGATAGCTGTAAAATCTTGACGTGATCACTAAGTCGCAGACGAAAACGTCGCAGGAGCTTTCGATTCACTGTAGATTGTTCATTATGCGCGTGAGCATAGCGGGGTGCTCGTACGCGAACTGCACTGAGACTGAAGTCGCTTGGACACGTTGAAAACGGAGGCGTAATGTTACTCCGACGCTAGTTGAGCTGAGACTTTTGCATTCTGACGTTGAAAGCAACAGCGTATCTCTCTTGGTGACGGTTGTTGAGAGCATCATTTGTTCATCACATTCGCGATACGCTGGATTTAGACACGCGTATATGGTCGTATGTGCATGTGCTCTCCGGATTCATGGAGCGTTTATGCACCAATGTTTATGTGGCCTGGTCACATGTGTTGGCCTTGGATATCGTCGGTTGTCATGTAATATAGAATACAATATGTAGAAGTGGCAACGGCTTCTACAAACTGTTTGACCGCTATAGATATGGTATAAATTTCTTTATATGTTTCCCACGATTGCTACTGGTTCCGTTGCTCAGACTGAACTGCTGACTGACTGTGCCCCCCATTGTCTGTCCTGACCTTTTTGAAGCATTAAGCTCAAACGAAAGAATCAGCTTTTGTATATAAATGCCAAGATATGAAGAAAGTTTTGTATACGAATTTGTGAGTTGTTTCATAAGAAACAGAAATGTTACAGGTAAACCAGGTGTTCTCAATCCGGTGCTCGCGAGCATCTATGACATCTTTTCCAACAATTCACGAGTCGGAATAATAGAGTTGCTATTCATTAGGGTGGTTCTTAAAAAAACTTATTTTCCTATTTCTAAGGTATTTCTGTTTCTAAATTTTTAAGGTAACCTTTTGGAAATGTCCCCTTTTCTTCCGCCATTCTCAACCAATCGTCACGAATGTAATTTCAATTTAAAGTATTACACAGATTATTTATTGGGCTTCAGAAGAATCGTAATCTTACATTTTAACTTACTTGTATAATTTGTTGTAAAACACAAATTGAAGTGGAATTGCAGTTTGTTCGCTGTGATGACACTACTCACGGCTTGAACTTCGAGGAAGTGCCCAGAATTTGAATTATAGTAAATTCATAAACTGCATTCTAAGTGACTTCACTCACAGACCGTTGAAGAAGCGATTATTATTTTTAGTTTTCTTTACGTTTATTTGACTTAAAATGAAATGTTAGATAACCATTGGGTATGAAATTTACCGCATTCGCGGTACAGTGTACCCACTGTTTGGTAGTCTTTGCATAAGCAGTAATTTTTGTCAGATAGAATACGTGTAAATCGTAAAATATTATTTCATGAGAAATAAATTAAATATATTTCAACTTGTTTCTAAGGCATCTTATATTATGTTAAGTTATTTAATAAAAGTGTATAATTAAGTCGACTAACTCCAGATTTCTTTCCAAGAGTTCTTTTGACATGTTTTGCCGTGATGTTTGGAATACCAAGTGCTGCCAAAACTGAGAGATTGTAGTCGAAAATTCGTGTTGCGTGTTACCAGTACTGTTGTGAACAGATGAAAAGTGAAAGGCGGCACTTTGATTTTGGAACTGTGTTTTGGGTTCTGAGCGCAGTATGAGTTATATTAGCAATGGCGAATTCCTTGGTATTAAAGTTTCACACAAGGAAGCTGGATGAAATATTTGTGTTTATTAGTTTATTAGTTTTAGTGGTGTCATGAAGGCGATTAAGAAATTACCCCCAGAAATATGTGTGAATGTTAGAAGTGGGGTTACTATTCCAACTCCTGCACAAGGAGTTGTGGAATTGGTTAGATTTATTCTTTACAAGATTTTGCATGTTTAGTTTTTAATTTTATGACAGTAAGAAAAGGATTAAATTGGTGACATTATTAATTTATTTTAATTAAATTATTAATTTAATAAATTAAAACATTTGTGTCTTCTAAATACCATAGGGCTTTTATAAATGATAATATATTGTCAAACAAGAAATTGAAAACTTTGTTTGGCCACATGAAGGATGATACGCTAGTTTTCTCTCTTAAAGCATGTTAGGAACCACTCCATCAAATTTGATGAAATGAAATCTAGGGTGAAAAGGATGAAATGAAATCATCCTGGCCCGGGTTTTTCTCCGTTTTTCCTTCTGGTAGAGGCGGATTTATCATACAGGTTCTCTAGGCTTTGTCTAGGGGTGTGTTTATTGTAACAATAAATCGTGAATTTAGTGTTATTTCAATTCTTATGATTTTTAAACACTATACTCAGAATAATCTATAGTTCGATAATAACTTGCACATGTAATTTTTTTTTTTTTGCTTAAAATTAAAAACATATTGACATTCTATTAGTATTATAACTCGCAGCCAACTTTTTATCTTATCTAGGAACTTTTGCTGAAATTTTTGAATCCGCTTCTGCCTTAGGGCCCTTGATCGAAATTGATGGGATGGTCTCTTGCTTGCTTCCGGAGAGTAAATTAGTTTTTTTGTTCCTCCACGTGGTCATAAGCAGTTTGTACTGTTTTTTGACAATAAATTTATTATTATTAGGAAAACATGGGAAACAATTTTGGACTCATTTTAGTTATGAGTTAATTGAATTTGTGTTATTTGAATAATCTACCATTAATCAATGTAATAAAAAGAAAGTATTTTTCTTGTGTGCTTATTTACCTGTTTCTTTCATTACTGTATTGGTGTTCATTAACTTACTATTTTTACATCACATTCTTTATTGAAAATATTTTGGATCATTCATTAACTGGAATCTTCTACTTTCATGTATATTGTAGCAAAATTGTCTGTGGTTGTTGTATTTGAGTGAAATTGTCTTCTGTTTCTCCTATTTGCTTTTATTATAATGAAACTCTGTACTTCAAACATGTTTTCAGTTTCCTTATTTTCTGTTTTTACTGGATTTCTCAATTTCTCCAGGTATATGTTCTCATACTTTCTATATATTATCATACTTTCTATACAATCCTGTTCTGAAAAGAAATAGTTTTATTATTATTTTCTTCCTCTTTGACACGTGTAACTCCCTACCTTTTTCTTAGTATTTATAGTAGTCCAGTTATGTCATAACTTTAATAATCATATAGTCTCTCTGTCTTTTAGCCTCTTGGTCTAGTCAGTTTGTCAGTTGTCTTTGGAATTTTTGGAATGTAAATGTATTACATGTAAATTAACGGTTTTTGTTAATGTTTTTCTTTTGGGTATGAAGTAAATTATTTGACTATTTTTAGTGTAGAGCAGTTTATTTTTGTTGGGTTCAGGATTCTTCTTAGAATATAATACTGCAGTACTGCCTAGTAGTAAATTAGAAGGACCTTGTATTGAGCTAAGAAAGAAATTTGACCCTGTTGATAACACGGAAAGAGTGATTTAATTATTTTTGTATGTAGCTGTTTCCTTCATTTGGTGGTTATTTTTCATAATGATAAATTAGTATGTTGTGTTTATGATTAATTATTATGTTCTAGGTGTTGAATGCTATAGATGCCAAAGCGACATCAATTGCCATACGAATTGACTTGAGGTTATTCAAAATTCAAGTGGTTGATAATGGAATTGGTATACCTAGACCCGATTTAGAAGCTGTTGGAAAAAGGTATTCTTAACAAATTATAGGATACATTACAAGATCGAGTATTGTAATATCGTATGTGATTTTTTATTATATTAGGTATTATCAATTTTAATTAAGAAAATTGTTCATTTGTGTTTTTTATATGTTTACTTTAATATGATTGTGTATGTATGTATGTAACCTGGCTGGGTCTTAAAATTAAGTTTTTAAGCTTCTAAATCATCCAGCAAAAATGCCTGTTTTTGGTACTTTTTTGATTCTGAGGCATTCTACACATTATTAATCATTGCGATCAATCTCATACTTTGACTCACAGGGTCCAGACTCTTTTGAACTGTCATAAAACCATCAACCTCATATTGTTCTCTCTGCAGGTACAAAGCCTTTAATTCAGTTGAAAATGTCCATTTTTATAATTTCCCCCTTATTTATCAAAGAATAATGCTTGTATGATTGAGAAATCAATCTGAAAATAGCTTCTCCTGCAAATTTACATCAAGTTTGTATTTATTTATCCCCTCATTACAAAGTAAGCAATATAAACTGACTATAACATCGTCATTCAGGACCTAGGTCAGTACAACTTATTAATCTATTTAAAATCATAATATCTTTCTTATTATTGCTAATATTCAAATAAAAGAATTTGAATAGAAGAGGTAAATGCTTCTTTTTGAAATAATAATATGCAGGAAGCTGTAAATAATACTGTAGGTATTTAAAAATTGTGTTGAAGTTGAAGAAAGTTGACTAATTCAGATGGTCAATTTTAGACAAAAATTACTCAATGTATATGACTATACTGTCTGATAGTTTAAGATTCTTGACCATATATAAGACAAAATAAAATGAAACTTTAAGGATATGGCAAATGGTATTTAGAATATTGGAGTAGCAAATTAATGCATTCATACTATGCTTTGTAAGTGAAGATAAATTATTTTCAATTTTCTATAAGATTAAACACTGGTAATGAGTGTCCATGTTGAATTGCATTTATTTTTGGACCTCTTAACATAACTTAGTTTACAAGTCTTCTTAGCACCTACTACAGTGCAGATCCTGGTGCTTGCTCCTTCCATGTCCATAAAAAAAAAGTTTTAGCACCTAATTCTACTTTTTTATACTCATTTCTATACCGGACATTACCAAATTTACAATTATAAAAACCCTAACAATAACATAACTTGCTTTTTTTGTTGTTTGCAAGTTGGGGAATATATCAAGTATTGTTTTATGTAACTTTCTTCTATGTATATATTAGGTATAAATAATTGAAAATATAACAAAGTTAATATTAAAAATAATTATTTGGAATATAAAAATGACTCTAATTTAGCTCAAAGGTAAAACTACACAAAAGGTCAGTCAGGTGAATTGATACTAAAAATGAACTTGGAAAGGTTCCCATAAGAGCCAATAATTTATCTTTTACTATTCATAATATCCATTTAGAATGACTAAACCAATGGCCCTTATTTTAATAGCACTGCTGGTGTGTGTATAGGTTGAACTTGGGAACTAGTTAGTGATAAACTGATTGAAAACGTGTGCTTTAAATACTGTTGGCTTTTCATTAGCAAATTAATACTTTGTTTGCAAATTCCTTCTAACATTACTTTCAGTAATTGCTATTACTATTGTACCACCACTAATTCAACATTTATAGAAAACACCCATAGTGATGACATTATTCATTGTACCTCCTAACCCACCAACTTTCTTTTCTATGACTCAATAATTATGAATTTACCATACCACTTGTTAGAAACGTACTGAAAAAAACGACAACTATACAATCCAACAAATAGCATTTGCCATGAAATTCAATAGATAATGTAAACATTAAATCTTCCTTTGCCCTTGGGGTCCTTGATCAGAAATGATGGGATGGTTCCTTGTTTGTTTCCGGACAGTAACTTAGATTCTTATCTCCCACTTGGTCACACACAGTTTGCAACTGTTTTTTTGACAATAAAATTTATACTAGAAAGAGCATGAAAGCATAAAATTTATACTGAAATTTTTTTATAGATTAACGTGTAATAAAAAAAAGTTGACGATTTTCACTCCTTCAGTACAGAGCCAGATGCTTGTTTTCTCAAGTTTGTAATTTGTTTTTTTAAGTATTTCCCTTAAAGATTAATTTTGTTCCTTTTCTCAAGTATGTTTCAGGTATCATTTCCTCCCAGTCTTCCTCCTTTTTCAATTATTCTGTGTGTGGATTTATATTTTATTTTGTTTCTCTATACTTTTTTTTTTGTTGCTTAAAATTACAAACATATTGACATTTAATTAGTATTATAACTCGCAGCTAACTTTTTATCTTATCTAGCAATTTTTGCTGAATTTTTTGAATCCGCCTCTGCCTTAGGGCCCTTGATCGGAATTGATGGGATGGTCCCTTGCTTGCTTCCGGAGAGTAAATTAGTTTTTTTTTCCTCCACGTGGTCATATGCAGTTTGTACTGTTTTTTGACAATAAATTTATTATTTATTATTAATAATGTCAAAATGTTGTTTTAATTCAGTTATTCTAATAGTCAGAGTTACTTAAATATTTCATAGAGATTCAAAACCATACATAAATGTAAATAAATAAATAATATAAATAAATAAATTTATTGTCAAAAACCTGTACAGACTGCGTATGACCTCGCGGAGGACAATAAACTAATTTACTCTCCGGAAGCAAGCAAGGGACCATCCCATCAATTCCGATCAAGGGCCCTAAGGCAGAGGCGGATTCAAAAATTTCAGCAAAAGTTCCTAGATAAGATAAAAAGTTAGCTGCGAGTTATAATACATATATAATGTCAATATGTTTGTAATTTAACGCAAATATGTTTGTAAATTTACATGTACAAGTTATTATCGAACTATAGATTATTCTGAGTATAGTGTTTAAAAATCATAAGAGTTGAAAAAACACTAAATTCACGATTTATTGTTACAATAAACACGCCCCTAGACAAAGCCTAGAGAACCTGTATAAGAAATCCGCCTCTACCCGAAGGAAAAACGGAGAAATGGAATGAAACTTACCTTATCCCTCTTATAAATGGGAAAGTGCATTCTGGAAGTTGAAAAGTTGAAAGGGTACAGTAAAAGGGAAAAAAGGGATTATTGGGAAGGTTGCGGACAAAAAGAGATAAAGGTTCCAAAAAAGGGAGAAAGGTGCTTAAAGAATGCCTTCTTTCTAACTGTAGTATCAAAATTTCATACTGTATCTTTCCTAAAAGCTTTAATCTACCCTATGAGAAAAGGTGTGCTCTTAAAATTTCTTAGCTAGTTTATTGTCTTTGGAAAGAGCATATCAAATATTGGCTCTTTCACATTGATGCAGAAGCTGTGAAAAAGAAATAGACATTTCCTCTTTTTATTGACTTCTCACAAGTGTATGATAATTTTATGTGGGAAACTTGTTGAGTATATTATCCCAGAAGAGCTCTTTAAGTTAATGGAATTTATTCTTTTACATTCTTGTTGATGTATGAAAATAGCAGATTTGAGCAATTTCTTCTTGGTTAATTTATGAAATGGGCTTTCACGTGTCTTTTTCAATTCTGTTTCTAAGAAATTTAAAATAAAACCTGACTTTCATTATACTTAACTCTTGTTCTGACCTCCATGATCATATATGTAATGGTAAGGAATGAAAGGGAATGAGTTTCAATTTAAAATATTCTGAAGAATAAAATGCCAACATTGACAGCGGTGGTTTAGTGGTAGTATCTCACTTCCAGGATCCCGCTGAGCGGCGGAGCATGGGTTAAAATTCTGCTCGGCCGAATTAGGTGAGGTTTTCAGCTGGGTTCTCCCTCACTTACCCCAGACAAACGTTGGTTCGTTACCATAAGTTCCCCGGCAACATCTCTCCTTCCCAATTCCGTTATACAAGTCCAATGATTAGGTGGAAGAGGGCCTGAACCTCATTAAAAGGCATAAAATAAATAAATAAAATAATAAATAAATGTTATATCTTTCAGATGTGTTTGTCAGAATGCTGTGATTCTAATATGCAGGCAATGTCCAGAGAGTGAAGTAGGTACAGCTGTTACACATAAAAATTATATAGGAAATTTTTGTGGGAACATAGGTTAGGTCTTTCAATTTGAAAATATCCTGTGCTCCTTTGCATTAAAAACTGAATGTGCATGGGGAAGGAAAGTATGGCTGAGGAAGGAGATAAAATAGAATGGGAACCAGATTCATCTACCCTTTCAAAAACGAATGATATTTGACTGTTCAACTGAAACTGGTGTGACTTGTGTGACAGCCAAGGAATATTATAACTTTGTTATTCAAACTTCATTCTTGAGATTCTTTATTATCTGAGAAATCACTGTATCCTGGTGTCCTTTCAAGCTCTTCTCCCTTTTCATAAAATAACAAAAAACTTTATTGTCTAAAAAGCAGTTACGAACTGCGTATGACCACGTGGAGGATAATCAACTACTTTACTCTTCAGAAGCAAGCAAGGGACCACCCCATCAATTACGAACAAGAACCCTAACATTTCAACATACCCCATATTTAACATTTCCACAAACTCCTAATGATAAAAATAGCTCAACACGTGTTATAATATTAACATAATACCAACAACCAGTATTTAATTCCCACTTATGATTGGAGAGTGTAAAAGAACTTCTTAGCACTTGAACACATGGACTTTTTTTTGATCCTCACACTACTGAGTGTATATATGTTTTAATTTATGCCAGAGATGTATAACGTTCATTTAAAAGGTTCAAATTATTTTTATAAGTTGTTGTCTCTTTCTTTAGGTCTTTTACCAGTAAATGTTTTTCATTGGATGAATATTACAATAATTTAATGTACCATGGGTACCGTGGTGAAGCTTTGGCTAGTATTTGTGAATTATCTGGATATGTGGAAATTGTTACACGTGCCATGGAAGCAGATAGCACGGAAACATACAGAAAATTGTTCCTTCATGGGAAGGAAGGATCTGTTAAAGTATCAGATTTGAAGCGTCCTTCTTGTGGAACTACAATAACTGTCAATGATTTTATGTTTAATATGCCTGTCAGGCGTGCTACAATGAAAGAAGCTATTGAACTGGAAGATATAAGATCTAAAATAGAATGTATTGCATTGGCTCATCCTGAGGTATTGCTAGTTATTCCATTAGTTTATTTTAGAGTTAAAAAGTATGGGTGTATTTACATATATTTTCTTTTAGATATCTCTCAGCCTGCGGAATGATGTCAAAGGCCGTGTCATGTTCGAAAAGCATAAAAGTTCTGACTTGTTGGGTGCTTTTGAACATCTTTTTGGACCTTCAATTTCTGGATCATTATGTGCTGTAAATTACTCATCTGGTAAATTTACAATTAGTGGCTATATTAGTAAAGAATCTTATCGACATAATGATTTACAATTTATATATGTTAATAAGAAACCAATCATGAAGACAAAGCTACATAAACTCGTATGTGCTTTACTAGCAAAGAGTTCTATAATTCGTTGTAATGGTTTGTGGAAAACTAAGCCAATTCCTAAGGGTGTGCCTCCAGAAAGATGGCTGAGTCATCCCTCATTAGATAAAAAGAAAAAGTTTTCTGTTTTTGTCTTAAACATAATATGTGCCCGAAATGAATATGAATTGTGTTGGGATTCAAAAAAAACTGCTGTTTATTTTAGAGATTGGGATGGAATTTTAGCTTGTGTTAGTGAAAGTATTCGAACATTTTTAAAAGTAGAGAATCTAGTGGATGATGAATCTAGTCAAGAAAATGGAGAGAACAATAAAAATTTGATTCACAAAGATTCCTCTGAATGTAACAATATTACGGAACCTGCTATAGAAACATGGAATTTACAATGTGCAGTGCATAGCTTAGCTGCTAAGAGATGGAAACAAAGAAGAGCATGTGTACAGGAAAGGTTATCAACAGAAGAGGTTACAACACTCATTGCAGAAAATAACATAAATCAATTTGTCACTCCTCACACTTCAAAATCAGATGCGTCAAACAGTGAAACAAATATTTTTGTTGAAAATGTGGAATTGAGTAGTATTCCTCCAGTTGTGAAATTTTTGAGGAAAATAGAAACTCCTGAGCTTGCTCGTCTTAAGATTTCAAAAGGTGCATATCGCCTCAAGATGATAGAAGAAGAAAAGAAAAGACTAGAAATTGCTAAAAAACTTGAAGTCAGTAAATTTTTGAAGAATGACCAGAAAGAAGGAAATTGTGGGAATGAATGTTTAAACAAAATTGAAACTGAAGCAGAGGATGATAATATAAATGACAATAATGATTTGGAAAATGATGAAATCCTTGAAGAAAATGCAAAGAAATTGGAGGCAATGAAACATGAAACGTGGAAACAACAACTTTCCAAGAAACTTGATGTTTTTAGGTCAAAGAAAGCACCAAAATTTGTAAGTGTAAATTGTGATGTAAACAAAAGAAAATCTTCTCTTAATGCAGAAAGTAAAAATATAAGTAAGAAAAGTGGTTTAAAAATTCCAACTCAGAGTAAGAAACAAAATAATCAGAGGAAACAGAAATATGGCAAATTTGATGATAGTTTAGTGGAAGGTGCGAGTACATATTCTGTTAAAAAAGATGATGACAGTATTTCTCTTGTTTGTGTTGCATCAACATCATCTAATATTAGCAGTGAGTTCCTGCAGAACCTGAATTCTGTAAGTACCGCTCCTTCATTAAGTGGGCACTCTCATGAAAAATCAATTGAGAAAATGGATGAATCCATTACTTTGAATACCTGTGACCCATTTCATTCTGCAGTGGAAGAATTAAGTCCAAATGTTTGTGTGAATATGAAGACAAACTCACCTTTAAAGTTAAATGACAAAAATAGGAATGTTGATGTTATTATACCTTCTGATGTGGTGTCTCACAGCAGTACTGATAATTTTGCAACAATTGGTGAAACCTATTATTCTCAGAGCACAGTTAGTGAAAATAGGCAAGAATATTCTGACGAGTATAAAAGAAGTGGAACTGTTGCACCTTCTGATAATCTTCCAAAATTAGATTTCAAACATTCTAACTTAGAAGTATCAGAAGTAACTGTGATATCTATTCCAACATCTCAAATTGATAATACAGTTAAAGCATCAACAAATGTAAGAAACATTATGCACTCAGAGGATGTTTACACAAAACCATCCGAATATGTGAAAAGTGTGGAATCTGTTCATCTTAAGTCAGATAAATCATCACCTATATGGGAAGTAATCTCTTTTGAAACCACTAAACAGAAATCAAAATTTGATTGTGAAGTAACAGAGAAAAATGAAATTTCAAATCAAAATACTTCTGACTCATTTAAATCATTTTTTAAGGCTGTTGAGAACAGAAACGGAACTTCACAAACTCCAGAGTATCCTTCTAAATCTAAACTATCTATTCATTCCACTTGTTTTCTAGACATACATGCTGCAACAAATTTGATTGATAATTTTGAAATTGAGAACAAAACTTCAATAAATGTGGAAGAAGATAAGACTTGTAATTTGCCAATATCTAACTTGGTGTCTAATTCTATAATGGAACATGGTGAAAAAAATCAGTTTTTTGAAACTTTTGAAAAGAGTATAAGGAGTTTTAAATGTAAAAATGTAGACAGCTCACCTTATTTTGGTCTACCAAAGAAATTAAAAAATTCTTCCTATGGTAGAAATGAACAAGATCCTGGAAATTGCATAACCATTTCTGGGGAAAAGGACTTTTTGGTTGTTCCAAATTTCGTAAGTCCTGGAGTGAGTGAAGAAATGAAATTGGTTGTGCCGAATCCTAAAAGAGTTAGTTTTGAGACAAATTCGCCATATTTCAGTAAGGAACCTTCTGCTCACGAGCCAACTTGTGAACTATTATTTTCTTCTGAGCCAGTGGTGCAAGAGATCTTTCTTGACAATAATAATCCTCCCTGTGGTTCCACTGTCTTAAAATCTCCAATTGTCTCTCCTAAGAGAGTTTTAACTGATGATTTGATTCAAAATAAAAAAATTTGTTTATCAGAAGAAGCTGTTGCCATCTCCCAAAAAACTGATACTATTGATTTAAGGAATACTTCTCAGTGTGATGATGTAAAAGTAAATTCAAATTTAGAGAATGTCAAGACATCTCTTGTATCAATGGAAGAATCGATGAATTCAGGAGATAATTATGATTGGAAATTGCTAAAGAACTCTCAAGGAAAAGAATTTTACATCCATGGTCCCAGTGGATTCACCTCTTTCAGTGCTCCAACCATAACAAGAAAGGCTAACATGTACTCTATGAGTGAACGCATGGACTTTATACCTAAAGGAATGTCACCTGTTCTAAATGCTTGTTCTAAAGATCATAATTTCAAGCCAACAATCCAGCTACCTGATGAACTGAGGAATGAACTGGACTTGGGAGATGAAAATAATTTGAAATCTGTTAAATGGAGGGATGCTTCAACTATGTGGAGTAATGGCAAGTTTTAATATTGTTTATATTTTTCATTCGAAACTTTTAATTATTTGTATTAAAATTATTTTAATGATTTTTTTGTTTTGTTTTAGATGTTAGTGATTTACTTGAAGCAGCCAAAGCAAATTGTGAAAAGAAGGTTAAATTGAATTCTACTCCTGTGCCCGATTTATCATTTATTGGTGCAAAGATGTCTCAATTAATGCTTGGAGAAACCATTAATAAAAGTATTTTTACAAATATCCAGGTAACTAAGGAAATTTTTTTTGTTTAATTTAACTTTATTTATTTATTTTTATTGGGGCCAATGTTGAGCCCTAAAGTCCCCCTGCCCCCCCAAAAATGTTGAAGTTAATTACTGATATCTTTTGTATTCATTCCATTCCTTTCTTTTTAATACATTAATTGTGAAACTTATGCCAAAAGTGTGGTTAGTAAAAGATTGTAGTTAATACAGTATTAAGATCACATTAAAGTATTTCTGTTTCTTCACGGGGTTGTTCTCACTTGCAGAGCTAGTTTTTGAAAGAAATACTGCGAATTGCTACTTGGCTGGGAGGAAATTAAAAATCTTTCCAATAAAACCATGAAGTAATATTGTGAAATTTACATGTTTTCTGAAAAATATGATGTATATTCCTTAGTTTCTTTTGTATATTTATTTTTCTGTATTAAAACATACATATTGCTTCTAATTCTTAAGTTAGTTTGTATGTGGTAATATTCGTTTTGTAACATTAAAATATTTAGTTTAACCATTTAAAATATTTAATACTTGTTTAGAAGTGAAGGAAATAGCTATCCTGTAAGGAAAAGGGCTGTGATGGAAAGAAATTAAAAAAGGATTGATATTCAAAATATAGTTGAAAACATGATTTTGGAGGAAATGTATGGAATATATTTGGAAAGAGTAAGTTGAATGCAAAACTGAATTGCATCTTTCTGGTTATGATTAGATACCTGTTCTTATACTTTTTTCAAAATTCTATCATCCTGTGGACTACAAATGTGTCCCAACCAACTCATTTTAAAAGATCCGATTTTATTTTCAGATGCTATATAGTTGTTAATTTCATTATTATTTCTGGTTCTCCATAACCCATATGCAAGGCTTTTGGGGTTGTTTATCCTACTCAAGCATCATCAGTTACTTTGAGAGTCCAGGTTTCAGCTGTGTAGTTCTTCTATAAGAGACTTTTAGATTTCTTATCGCATAATAATATTCTCTCAAAAGATCAGCATGGTTTCAGGAAATCCTTTTCAACTAACAGTGCCATATTTGTAAATGATGTAACCAATACTCTTGACCATGGAGATAATCCACAAGGTATTTTTCTTGATTTTTTGAAAGCACTCGATGTAATTGTTCTCAAAAATTTTCTCTAAAACTGCACTCATACGGCATTCATGAATTGCCACATCAATGGCTAACTTCCTTTTTGAAAGATAGGCATCAGCAGTTGAAATTTCCCTTGCTGAAAATAACGTATGTCAATATTACCTTTCAGAAGCAAAGCCACTTCCTTGGGGAGTTCCTCAAGGTTCAATTTTAGGCCCTAACCTCTTTTTATTGTACGTAAATGATATGTCATCCACCATGCCTGATTGCAAAATGATTCTCTTTGTTAATCACAAATCTACTACGTAAACATTGTCAATGTGGAAAAAGCTCTATATAACATCTCATCTTGGTTTCATTCAAATCATCTCATTGTTAATACTGATAAAACAGTATCCACGTCATTTTGCAATAGTGTAACGAAATCTCTTCCTCCTACATCCGTTTCACTAAATGGAACCGAAATAAAATCAGTCAAGATAACAAAATTTTTAGGGCTTCATACTCAGGACAATCTCAAATGGAATTGCCATATTGATAATTTGAATTCCAAACTAAGCAAAATATGCTATGCATTCTGAATTTTAGTCAACATTGTAAGTCAACACGTTTTTCACTGCGTATAGTTTACAAATGAATATTCTCATTTATGGTACGGCATTATCTTCTGGGACCAATCTACTTAGAGCATTCAAACTTTTAGAATTCAAAAGGGAATAATTCGGATTATATGTAAATCTCACCCTCAAAATTCATGTAAACCTTTATTTGGAAAATTAAATATTCTCCCTCTCCCTTACATTTATGAAGTAGTCGTTTTTTGTTAAGACAGAACTATAGAAGAAATAGTCTAGTTCATGAACACAACACTCGTAATAAGGCTAATATTCATCATCCTGGCGTGTCAACAACTCTTTGCTAAAGAGGCCCTTATGATTCAGGAATAATTTTGTGTAATTCCCTTCCCCACCCCCCCAAAAAAAAAAGGGCTCTAATGACCTTTG
>NNCF01127356.1:1288186-1310141 GCA_002313205.1 Laupala kohalensis
CCGCGGATTTGAAGATATTCAATTTCATAATGCCTTTAATATTCTTGGGCAGGGAATTATATAGAACGATTCCCGAATGGTATGGTCCCTTTTGGCAAAGAGTGGTTGACACTCTAGGGCGATGAATATTACTACTATTGCGAGTATTATGTTCGTGAACGAGACTGTTTCGTATGAAGCAAGGGTGGCACTTCCGTAATTCGGTCTTAACAAACACGACAGTTTCATAAATGTAAATGCAGGGAAGTGTTAAGATTTACAAATTATTCGAACTATTCTCTTCTGAATTCTGAAAGTTTGAATACTCTGACCAGAATTGCCCCAGAAGGTAATGCCATAACATAAATGGGAGTAAATGTTTGCAAAATATAGGCAACGGGATATATGTGGACTAACTATGTTAACTAAGATTCAGAATGCGTAACACAATTTGCTTAATTTTGAATTAAGATTGTCAACGTGATAATTCCATTTGAGGTTGCCTTGAATATGGAGACCAAGTACATATTATTATCAAACTATAGATTATTCAAAAAATATTGTTTATACATTGGAACTGTTAAAATAACTAAATTCAGGATTGATTATTACAATATACCCCAGACCCCAGGCAAGAGCCTAGAGAGCTAGTATATAAAATCTGCCTTTACCCGAAGGAAAACCGGAGTAAAACCTGGGACAGGAAAACAAAACATAATAATACATGATAATAAAATCTAAATAACAATTCATACATAAATAACAATACATATATAAATAACAATACATACATTAATATATTCATAAACATAAATTATACCATGAAAAGGGAGGACTAGAAAATTACTATACCCTACTCGGGGTCAAACTAGGGATCATCCCGGGATTAACCTTAAGCAATTGAGGAAAACCCAGAAAAAACCTCAATTAGGATGACAGCTGAAGGCTGAACAAATATTAGGTAATATACTAAAGTGTGTGATTCATAATAATAAAATAAAATGCAAAAAACATTGTTTACAATATGATATTACAACGTATCGCAAAGAATATTACATTATGTTTTAAATTACAAGATAAAAACTTACAAATTTATGACTTTAAATCTTCATAATATGTTTATCATAAATTATCAAATATTATTTTCATAAATTTTCATAATAACCTTAAACATAACTGAATTTATTATAGTACAGTAGTAATTGTAACATATATAACTTTTATATTTATATTGAATTGCAGTATAATATTAGGACTAACCTAATAAATTATATTGTTTAATATATATTTAATAGTTTTTAAATAATATTATGGTTAAATAATGAGATAAATTTATTATTAGAGGCACATTCAAAATAATATATACTACATTACAAAAAATCAATACTTTCTATGATTAAAAACAAAAGACAATACATTAGACCTATATTATCAAGAGAGTTTTATTGAATTTCTATATTAATCTTAACCTGGACCAGCCAGCTACTTTTAGAGAGATTCTGAGAGACATACAGTAAGAACCTGTTTCTTAAAAGAGAGTATTGAAGAACTATTCCTGATAGTAATAGGGAGAAAATTCCACATCCTAGCTACTCCTATGATAAAAGAGTTATTGTAAAAGCCTTGCTTATGTTTGGGTAAAAAAATAATTTATTTTGATGAAATCCAGATTGGAAGTTACTGAGCTTGCTTTCCACTATCTCTACTAACTTGCTCAATAAAATTACCAAAATCTTGTGTAATATATAAAAAAGTAGTTGGTCAATATCTATTGCATTAAAATTTGTTATGTTTTTTTAAAAACTGGGAATATAACTGAATTGGCATTTGCTCATCATGCCAAATTCTTAAATCAATTTATGTATTTTTTCATTTACTGTTGTTTTTCTTTCTTGTTTGACTAGTTCCAGTAGAATTTCCCTTAAAGATATCTTTCATTTTCCTAATCATAGCTGTGCTCTTTATTTGCGAATCCATTTCCCTTGGTTTGTTCTTTCGTGCCACTTCTATGTTCCCCATATAACTGCTTATTTCTTGCTCTTTTCCTGCTCTACTACTTGTGTTTTTTTAAACAATTTGTACTTATGTTGCTATGATAATTTCAGTCTATTTTTATGTTTCCATTTTTTTAAAGATTCTTTCTTCTTTCTGATATAATTTTTCTATAATCATTGAGCTGGCCACAATCCTGCACATTAATCCTTTTCTGTTTATGGTTGGTTTTTGTGTTGTAACATATGCAGTGGGTTGATTTTGTTGAATGATAAGTTTCTCAGATCAGAATTATATAGAAAGAAAGATCAGAATCACACCCTAGCTTCCATCCGGGATGCAATTAGTATGAAAGAGTTTTAGCTTCTTTTCTTTGCCCAAGTGTGTGTTGCAGTTGCACAAGTGTACAAATGTAATGGTGTGAATTATAAATGTATTATGATTTGTGTAGGTAAAAATAAAATTGAAGATAAAAAAAAAGAGAGAAACAGTTAGTTTCATAACCTCAAGAGATATAGTCTGATCTATTCTTTGGACTTGTTTTTCTATAGCCACATCTATTTTGAGCAACAGAAATTTATCAAGTAATTAGTGAAACTTATTGAAAGTTATTGATTATTGAAAGTTAAATCTAGTATCAAGGGTGACAGAATAAAAGTTCATTGTATTAAGAAGATTTACTCACCATTTTTCTTCTCATTCCCCAGGTGATTGGTCAATTTGACAATAAATTCATTGTCACTTTATATTCACGTGATAAAAAAACTAGTCCTCATGTTCTTGGGATGTTTGATCAGCATGCTGTGCATGAAAGAATTCGACTTGAAGCCCTTAAGAAAGGTGAGTTAATGTACTTTTAATGTTAAGTGTTAAGAATTTTGTATAGTGAGTGTTTGGTCAACTCTCATTGTACACAAAATGAGTGTACTTGGTTTGAGTGACTTGCTGTGATTATAAAACGAGAATGAGAAATTCATTGACAATTAATTTTAATAACCTCATAATATCTAGGATTTAAACAAAAACTTTTTTTTAAAACTGGTTTTGAAATATGAATGTTTTAGAAATAAAAATTGGACTAGGTTTTCCACTTTTAAATAAATCTACACTAGTTATACTAAAAGTGTATGAGTGTGATTCTGTTTCACTATTAGAAACCCAATATGAAACATTGATTTACATTGTTTCACATCACGGTGTCAAATCTTACTCTCTGGTACTCTATTCCAGGTTGTTAAAAAGATCAAGTTTTTTGTTCACAATGATATACTTTCTGTTTGTCTGTATAAAAATAATAAATATTTCAATTTATCTTATATCTTTGGGTCATATCTGTAAAATGAATGGTCATTAAATATTCTTTTTTTGTTATTGACATGTATGAAAACATTGGAGATGATCCTTATACTAAGAGAATCATTAAATTTGAGTTATACATTCTATATTAATAATATTGTTACAATATCAAGTCCGGTTGGCTACAGAAAAATAATTACTTACTTTGTCCTAATTATGTTTCTGTGAATGATAATTAATTTTTATAAATGATATAAAATTTCATATTTCCAAATTTAATTCTATGTTTAATTTTGAAAGTGGTATAAGGGTGTAAAAAATATGATACTGCTGAATTCTAAAACCAACAAACCCCTGTAAAAAAATTTGATGATTTAAAAATTTGAAAAATTATTAAAAAAAAAAAATGTTTACACTTTATTAGATNAATTTTAACTAGCTACATTAAATTGCATAGAAAATTAAATTAATCTAACATTCTGTATGATAATGTGGATGTTTAATTTGATTTACTTCTCAAGACTTTTTTTTTATCAGCCAGACTATTTTATTTATCTGGATATATGTCAGATATTACTTCCTCCCAATCTGCTGGTTGAAGGCAAGTTTCACTCTTTCATATTTAGCATTTACAATGTAAAAAGGACATCAGAACAGTTATGATAATGTTCATGGATGGAGAATAACATAACATGTACAATTTTCTATGAATATTGTTTATTCCAGCTTCCTCAGAGGCAAGAGCCCAGTCAATTTTTCAACTCAGGTATACAAGTAGCATCCATTTCAAACAATGAGTGAAGTAGTGTCTTTTCTTGATGTAAGTTTGAAATTTTGTTATCTCTGAAAGTAAAAAGTAAAAGATAAATAATAGGGAAAATGTCAGCACACCTATAAAGCTCTAACGTATGGTACTTCATTTGTGTGATTTGCTTTGTCCAGTTAGGCAGAAAAGAAACGAAAAATTTAGGGGACATTAGCGTAATAATGTATATGATGTTTTGACCTTCTGAAGTAATGCCTTCCATTCTTTCCTATTCTGAACTTAAGATGTCCATTTATTTGATTTTCTGTCTTCTGGCGTACGATAAACATACCAAAACAAATCTTAGAGCTGTTATGTAATTGATTGTTTCTGTATCTGATTAAATTGATGTGTGAGCTAGATGTTGTTTCTTATTCTCCAGATAACATCTTATTTTTTTGTGGGTCCATATATCATCCTAAATATCTTCCTTACCTATACCTTCAAATCTATCATGATATAGTATTGTTAAATATAACCTTTAGATGGAATACACAACATTAATTGAGATAGTTTCTCAGCTCAGAACTTTTCAACCCTACTATACTTGATTTAAGAAATGGACATAAATGGTACAATTATAACCATTGAATCAATTAATGGGGATATAAGTTTTTTAAGCAAGATAATAATTGAATATGAAAATCAATAATATATGAATATAAATAATTGAATGAATTTAACTTAAAAACAAAAAAATATGGAGTTAATATTTAGAATACTTGGAAAAGAAGTTTAAAAAAATCTTCTGTTATGTTTATTTCATATTCTTGTATTACGTCGCCATGTTTAATATTTGTTAACCTGATTGAGGCTTCAACTAAGGGTTGAAATGTGTGCTAAAAACTATCTCGAAGTATAACTGTTGTAGTGGCTTCTTATTAATTTAAATTATAAAAATATATTTTGAAAACTTTGCTTAAAATACCATTTCAATAAAAAATGGGGGGAATGTTGTATTTTAGTTTACATAAAGTTTGACTTTCAAGTGTTTTGTGTACCTATACTAAATTTAATGTTCTGTAGAATCTATGACAATTGTAATTTATGAGTAGTGCTCATATTATCTCGTGTTTTAGCTTTTCTTGCTTTAAAATAATTTATTCCTTTTAGTGATTGGGGTTAGGCAAGTGTGTGTGATGGGATAACTTTGAGATCTGTGAAACTTTGTTGGTTATTGTTAGATGAGAATACCATCCCATCTCATTTTATGTGACAAAGCTTGGATGTATTCACATTCCCTTATTTAATACAAGTTTGAGAAAAATAAATTGAGATAATTTAAATAGTGCTCCACTACATCTTTTAATTTTAGCATTTCCAGAGTATTTTACTTTCACCTCCTTTCCATGTTTTATTAAAGATTATAGAAAAATTCTTTGTTTTTTGTAGAGTATTCATCACATGAAAATGGTAACCTGAGCTTTAAAGGTCACAAGCTTGATGAATGTATGCAATTGGAAATAAGTTCGAAGGAATATCGTATTATTGGTAGTTTTAGAAACAAGTTTGAGAAATTGGGTTTGCATTTAGTTCTGCCAGAGGAATATTATGTTCAAGTACATAGAATTCCCTTGTGTATGTATTCACGATTCTTACGCCAGGTCAGTTAATGAGTTATTTTGGATCTTGTTGAAATTTTCAGCATTCCTTTTTGTGTTATTAAATATTCTTTTATTCATTTGTGTTTATTTCTTGTAGAAATCATCTCGTCAGTGGTTGGAGAAAATTTTACGATTCCTAATACAGGATGTTGTGCAGCACATTATTACAACAAGCGGTCAAGATTTATCTTATCCTGTTGTGCTTCAAGATATTATTAATTCTGAAGCTTGTAAAGGTAATTTCTGAATATTTAAATATTTTCAATATTTAGAAGATATTTTAAAGCACATTTGCAAGATTTTATTCTTTGTGAACTTTTGTAAGTCTTGATGTGCTAGGTGCCATCAAGTTTGGAGACCCATTAACCACTGGACAGTGTGAAGAATTACTACTACAACTAAGCACTTGTGAGTTACCTTTTATTTGTGCTCATGGAAGACCATCATTTACGCCAATATTTGATATGAGAATGTTTGATGAACAGGACCATCTAAAATATTTATCATCAAATTGATATTGTGTTGAGATTTTATTATTGTTAATTAATGTATTATTTTTTGCAGTGTTTCATTCAGTTGAGAGCTAAGAATAACAATTTTTCCCCCCTTATTTATTTTACAATTTTAAATTATTGTGTATTTTGTTTCAAATAATCAATAATCTTTTTATTTTTTTGTATATTTGTTTGGTTCTATTTTTCTTTTATTTGTCATATATTCTAAAATGATTTGAGAGTATTCTCATTTTATATACACAGAAGTCCTAGCAAATGTTTCTTAAGATTCTTCTTGTGGAGAGTTGGATATATTAGCTCTTCAGTTTCATGATAAAGGAAATAGTGGAGATTGTAAAGTAATTTTTGCCATTGCTATAGCTACTTGAGTTAGTTGCTATGTGTAAAGAAGTATCACCATCCTTACTAGTAGTAGCTCAATGCCAATATTTGATATGAAAATGTTCGATGATTAGGAGTATCTGAAATATTTGTCATTAAATTAATGTTTTGTTGAGATTTTATTGTTGTTCATTTATTAATGATATTTCCAGGGTTTCATTGTGTTCAGAGTTAACAATGACTGTTTTCTTAAAATTCCTCTTATTTGTATTAAAGCTTTAAAGTATTCAGACTTAGTTTTAATGAACCAGTGATCATTTTTGTGTTACTTTTGTGTAAATCTATTTAAGTTTCAAATCCAATTATCAAAATGTGTTTTGTATGAATATATTAGGTGTACACTGTAGCTGAAAAGAAAGTAGTTTTCTGCAACTTTTGAAAAAAATTTACTTGAAATTTTACACAAAGGATTCTTTGAACATAATTTTCAAATATTGCAAAAAGTGTTTAAAATAAATACCATTATATGTTGCATAAAATTTTTATTCGGTATTCAATAGATATTGAATCAAAAGTTGTAAATTTTTTTGTAATGTTTGTACATAGAAGAAATGTCTTTTTTGATAAGATTAAAAATGCATTTTGTATCCAATATGTTGTATTTTGTTTGAAAAGTATGTTTATTTATCACTGTGAGATAAGGAAAATGAATATTTTAAATGTTACTTCATTGTGTACCTGTTGTTTTGTATCATACACTGTTGTTTGTTTGATGTCTGATTTCTTGACCAGTAATTGAGACTGCCTACAACTAATATGGAAGGAGGAAGTTAAATAAAATTAATTTGAATATGTTCAGATATGTTTATATTACATTTTCAGGATTATATTTATTTAAGGGGTTTTACTCATCACATAAATACCATACAAATTTCTCTTGTAATATTATATTCCTTATATCTATCTTATAACTTTTCTCATGTACTTTCTACGCTTTGTAAATAAAACAGATCTGGTAATTTTGTAAGTTCAACGGCTATGAAGTTGATTTAATTAAAACAGTACTTAATGTTTGAATTTGATATCAATAATCTTATAAATATTTTAATATGTAGTAGATGTTTTTCCTGCCTGATTACTTATTGTGCACATATGTCAAGGAGCAGATTATATTGGTTAGAAAGAAAACTTTCTGATTTCTTTCTTAGGATATAATTTATAGATATTTATGTTTTTATAATTTTTTATTGAACACATTATCAGGCAAAATTTTTAAAACTGCTATCATAAAACCTCTTCACAAAAAAGGAGACAAACATAATGTAACAAACTATAGGCCAATATCACTTCTCACAGGTTTCTCTTAGAAAAACTATTTAATAACAGATTAAAAAGCTTCTTAACATGTAACAAAATTATTACAGACTCCCAACATGGAATTAGAGAAAAAAGATCTACTGAAACTGCTCTATTTGCTTTTCTCAATGAAATTGTAATTGCACTTGAGTAGAAAGAAATCTCTGTTGGACTATTCTTAGATCTCACAAAAGCTTTTGATATAATTAATCATGAAATTCTCCTTAGTAAACTAGAAAATTATGGAATTTGGGGAATAGGATACAACTGGCTAAAGTCATATTTATCTGAAAGACAGCAAATAGTACAAGTATCCTACCAGCATGAAAATCAAATAAAACATCACAGGTCTCAGCCCATGCATGTCGCCTACGGAATTCCTTAAGGCTCCACCCCGGGACTCATACTATTTCTCCTACATATTAATGACATCCTATCCATCATCAAAAACCACAAAATTGTACTTTTTGCTGATGACACAAACATCTTATTCCGTGCCAAAACTGCTGAAAACTTACTTAACACTACCAAATCCACTATCGCCACCCTAATCCAATGGTTCCAACATAATAAACACTGACAAAACTTGCATAGTTTCCTTCCATAATCCTCATTCATCTAAACAGCACACACCTAATGGTAAACACCTCAACTTTAAACAAACAACACAGTTTCTGGGACTTACTATACAAGATAACATGAAATGGAACTGTCACCTAGAAACACTGAATATGAAACTCAACACAATAAACTATGCCATCAGAGTTCTAACAGCAAATTCCACAACAGATACCCTTCGAACAGTATATTATGCAAATGTCCATTCCATTTTAAAATAGGGTATAATATTTTGGGGACAAGCACCAGAAACAAAACATACTTTTAGTTTACAGAAGAGAATAATACGAACAATTACCAACACTAATAAACTTTCTACATGTAAACCATTATTTGAAAAGTTGAAAATACTTCCACTGCCATGCATGTACATTTTTGAAACTTTGTACTTTGTAAAAAAGGATCTACTAGACAAAGGACCACTCTATAGATTTAATTCCACTGTTCATGTTCACAACACTAGACAGGCCAGAAACATCCATCTACCACAGATAACATCCACTCTTAGCCAAAAAAGCACTTATAATGCAGGTATACAGCTATATAATGCGTTACCACTAAACCTAAAAAACATCAATACACTGAACCCATTCAAAACAAAACTCAAACAATTCTTACAACAGAAACTCTATGATGTTTTATTCTGTAAAACCGGTTGTATCTTTTTTCTCAATCATATTAGGCATTACTAAAACTACATCCCCCTTCAAAGTGTGTCTAGTTACATCTATTATCGCATTTGTTTCAGCTGCCACCAAGTGTCTTCGTATCTCTACATTCACCTGATCCCTTCTATCGCTCTTACTTTGAACCAGATGTGCTTCTTTCCGTTTCACATTTTGTGGTCCACTCCCAGCAGCTTGCGCGTATTGTGTTGCATGTACCTGTATATTACTTATTCCTTTATCTATGATTTTCTCCATTACTTCACCTTTCTGATCCAACCTTTTCTACATTTCAAGTAAACCATGTTTTACAACGTGCGTTAGTCCCCCTATACTCTCTTGTAAACCCTTCCGTATGTCTTCTGTTCCCCGTTTCACTCCCTACTGAAGTACTCCTGACTAGAGTCCAATCTTTTGTTCACAACTGTCTGCAAATTATTCTCTCGCTCTTTTTTATTAATTTCTTCCCCTTTTTGTTCAAATATTGTCCTTTCCATTTCTTGTTTCAATTTGTGAGAGTGATATTCCATATTCTTTTGTATTATTTCTTTTAGTGAATTCAGAAAGCCACCTGTTCGTCCAAAAATCATGTTCTCAAATTTACTTAATTTTGTATCTTTCATGCTTTCTATTTGTTCCATCGCAGCCTTTTACTCTTCTCGTTCATGTATCAACTGCGCGACTTCACGTTCCTTTTGCTCATTAATTTCATTTAAACTTTGTATTCTCTTCCACTTTCTCAACACGTCCCCCAATATCTTTCGGATCTTTTCATCTCTAAATACACGTCGCATTTTAAGTATGTTACGAGAAAAGGTCGTCAATCCTTCTTTCTTACATATTCCCCCACTCTCACTCCCCGTTTCACCACTTGTTTCATCGTCTTCTTTGGTTCACTTTCCCTTTCGCATTCCTTAAATCCATTTTTACCTTCTGTTGTCGCTCTTGTACAGGCCCCACCATCACCGTCCTTTTTCTTTTTATGTTCCTGTCCTGCATGATCAATGTTGTCTGTGCGTCCCTTTTAGTGTCCTACACACAGTCTCAAAGCAAATTTTTCGCGATCAAATGTATGATGTTGTCTTTAATAGGTCAGAGTAATTTATTCTACTATATACATTCACTGTTGATACTTCAGTTATAGCACATCATCAACTTCACATAGAGTCATTTACTCTTTCCTGCGTCATCAACATTACATATGACCGTTTCATGTATTATCGTAAACTAATGTTTTTCTTATTAAAACTATTTTAGCATCTATTCTGCCTCTGTTTATGCAAGCAATAGATTCTACATTTACGTATAAAGCTTGTATGTGAGTTTCTACGTAATACACCTACGCATTACCTTTTAATTTGCTTTTTATCGTTCACCAACTGCGCTTTCTATCCTGCAGCGTCGTTTAAAAAAATTTAATTTCTCCTTCTGGCCAACTCCAATTTACTTGAAATTTCGTATGGAACATCCTCAAATATTCAGCTTTTATTTCCTGTATAAACCAGTGCACTCTCATACCTTTATGATCCAAATATTACGTTGACACGAACGTATGCAATTTTTCAGTTAATGTTTTGGCCCCTATAGGCTGAAAGTACAGTTTTTGTAGTACTAACTAGTTTTCGTAGTACAGTATGGATTATTATTATTGTTAATTGGAACTTAAAGGCTCGCCAACGTCTAGGTCATTTGAGCCCTTCACAGTATGGAGCTTGGATTTTACTTCGGGGGGGGGGGGAATACAAATTCGAAACCAGCTGATGAAATGATCGCGACTTTCCAAAACACATATAGTCTTTGAATTTCATAAAAATATGTGTTTTCATAATTTCAAGCGCTCCTTCGTTCTCGATCGGCTTTGCGGCAAATTCTTTCAGTCACCGACGTGCGACCGTTTTCGTATTCGTCCGATTCGTAATTCGGGAAACTTTTCCAATGCATAACTGGCTTCACTTGGAGCCCTCGACAAAATATTTCTTACGCGTTTAACTTGCGTTTTACTCGGCCGTTCATTAATAAATGTGACTGTGATAAATACCACAAAATTTGAATCTTGTAAACTGCGTTTTTACGCCCTCTCGAAATTATCGAACTCAAAATCAACGTTATGGTGATTTACGTGAAATTCGGACCGACTCGTCCCCTCTCGATAATTCGCGTACGATTGAGACTGGATTCTCACCGCCGATGATCCGCGTAAGACTCAAAGTCAACCGTCTCTTCCGATGACCCGCGTAATAATGAGACAGATACCTGTCGTGTTTCCACCTTCTCAGTACTAATCCCCACTCTTCCTAAAATTCATGCACGGTGCATTCCGCCAATCAATCGTCTCGCCGCCGGTTTTGCGTCGCTAACTTCATAAGGTGTTTTCACATTTTCTTAGTTCTTACAATCAGATTTCAAAAGTTTTTCGTCTGTGTTCTATAACTCGCAGAACGCACTTTTCTTGGCGCTCATTCAAATCGGTATTATTTGGGTTTTTGGTTTCTATTAAAGCCATTATTACTCGCACATATTTCTGAATAAAACCATAATATCCTCTAACGAATCCGGGTCGTTAGAATATATATATATANAAGAAACACACAAAAATCACTCACATGTAGGACGAAACGTTTCGGCTGACACCGTCAGTCACGTAGAAAATGATTCGATTCTTCTCTCTTCAGATTACATTGACGAAGAGAGAAGAATAAAGTCATTTTCTACATGACGGATGAAGGCAACAGCCGTTACGTTTCGTCCTAAACATGAGTGACTTTTATGTGTTTCTTAGTCTATTTTTTATTATATGTTAACGTTTTAGTTCATGAATATACATACATATAAAATTAAACGGTGAGAACATTTTCGAATCTTTATAACTAGCTCATCTCTCCTATTTTTCTTCTTCTCCATCTTCGTCGCTACCTGTATGCGCCTCAGTCCCTGTCAGTTCGTTTCCGTTCCCCTCCTCGTGGTCGGCGAGGCCTCCTCGACCTCCGTCTGCGACCACCTCAGCGGACGCCGCGCCGTCTCCTGATGAGGATATATGGACTCCTACACTCCGCCGAAGAAGCGACGGGCATTTTCTTTTTTTCTCTTTTTCAAATAAAGACTCCCGCTGCTCTGACCGCGCCTCATGCGTAAATGGAAAGCTTTGATTTATATGCGTATTGTCAAATAATTAAAATATATGGCCCTGTTATGTAATGTGGTAAATATCATCTCTGAACGCACGGAAGGAATGAAATGAGTGGAGAATGTTGAAGGATGAAAATGCCCTTTCAAGGTTTGGAAAGTTGAAGTAGATTCTAATTTAATAGTGAAGAAACAGGAATACATCGAATTATGTTTTTCTTTCGTTTTCCATTGAGTTCAATCTTGTGTTAGAGCATAATGCTGTCTGTATCGAACTTAGTCTTTTTTTCCTTCACATATTCACCACTACGTAGCTTCTTGTCAATTGAAGCATGATTTGGAGTGTATTTTGTACCAACAATTACGAATTAAGTTTACAGTACGAATATATAGGGATAAGAACTAAAGAAACTACAAATCTATGGACCATTGATTATTGTTCTTTTACCCTTGAGCTAGTAAATGTATTTTTTATGAATATTTCTAAACTGGTTAAGTAATTGAAAGACTAATATTATTTCCTTTATATACAAATGAGAGGTGACTCAAAAATGTAATATATTTTTATTATACAATAAAAATACCGTACGAGCCACAATTGAAAATGAAATGTAAGTGGAAGAATAACTTTCTGAATTACGTATGTTAAATCCCTTTGCGGTGCAGATGGTTACATATTGGGGATTCCACATTTTTCTGCTCTTTTGTACTTCCTTTTTATTTCATTTTTTATTTCCTCTTTGTTCCTTCCGATTTTTCCTTTACAATAACGTTGCTATAAAATGACAAGTATTTCCAAAATAATTGATAAAGTTTTCAATACTTATTGCCTATAATTTAAAGGAACTGGCCGCAACTTCTGTTTCACGTTAGAAAATAATTATTTCAAAGTTCCCCCCAAATTAGCTAAAAACACGGTTATTTTCCAATAGTATTTGATTTTATAGTATTTTTCATATTAGTCTTCTTGTGGAACCAATGTTGATACCATATTTGGAATATGATGACTAGGCATCATATCTCGGTCCATTAAATATATGCTATATTTTGAGTAAATACAATTGCGGTCTAAAAAGGTATTTTTATTGTTGACTGTCCAGCTACGTTGGGGTTATATTAACTTAGGAATATTAAGGTTTGGTTTATTAATATTTGAAAGATATTGTCACTGGTGTAACTAGAAGTATTTTGTGGGGTGGTCCCGGGACCTAGACAACTTGGATATTTTTATCTGAGTCTTAGTAAACTCCGTGTAGACATCCCATCCGGTCTGAATATCAACGAACACACTCCTACACATTTCGTGATCTCACGCCTCATTGTATAGTAATATGGTGCGACCGTAGTGCCATTTGCCATTGCATATCTCTCATTCTTCTGACTACGAGAGACCCATAGCGACACGTAATATTTCTTTAAAGAAATAACCCTCATTTGAGCCATGAATAATTATACCGTTCATAAATCTGTCCACAACGCAAATTTCTGAGGTGAACACCAGAACTGTCTGGGGTGAGCACGCCCCGCCCCCCACTCCCACTAGTTACGCCAATGGATATTGTTGACTAAAGACCAGTGGAACTGCTTGCTAGGTTGATCTAATTGATATCAGGTTTTAATTTTACTCTTTCTTTGGTCAATTCGAAAGAGTTTATCGGAGGTAATTTGGTTTTTGTGTAACGATTTCTGATATCATGAGCTTCGTTTCGAAGACAGGAACAAGTGTTTCGTAATTTATGAAGTACAAAATTGAAAACCAAACAATACTCGCCATTGTATGTCGAGGTTCGGTAGTACGTACATTATTGTATAAGGTATACTATCCAGTTTTTTATTTAGTACATCATAAGACCTTTTCGGCCGTGTGGTGGCCATCATCAGTTGATGAAAAGGTTGGCGAATAGCCGCTATGATAGATTTATATTTCGTTATTTACGTTACTTAACCCAAATTGCAATATTCCAGAGAAAAGGAAACAATTTTAAATTTATTCAACTTTTCAGATACAAGACGAAACTATTAAAAAAATTATCCGACTAATTATGACGTCACAAATCTTCACACGTCGCGATTTCTTCTTTTATTTTCATGTTGTAATTGTGGCTATCGTGCGTGAATTTTCGTTTTGACCGGGTGGAGTAAATAGTGTAGCTTAGAAGTGGTGTGAGTACTTCACGAACAATGTTACAGCGTTCAGATGTTAACTTCCGATAAACATAATGGGCTCATGGTGGTAATAGGATGTTCCCCTATTCGTTCTCCTCGCGATGAGCTCAAAATGAGATTCGTGAACAGATAACAGCGCCCTGTTAACGTTTCGCATGACTCGAGTGGCGTGGAAACTTACTTGCAAGTGTGTCGCGTCAAGAACATTTATTGCGGTTTTATCGAATCTCGTCTCAGACTTTGAAGTATTATTCTGTTAGATACTGGACTCAGTTATCACAAAAGTTTTGGTGTATCATGGATGGAGCAATTCATTTGTATTTTAATTCTGGAATACATTAAAAATTGTTAAATAAAAGAAATAATTTCGTGAATTTTTAAATAAAAAAAGTTGTAATATTTTATACGACCTTTTAAGTTTTTTTTATATTTTAACTCACAACTTTTCGACAATTTCGTCGAAACGTTGTGAATTAAATTAAAAACTTTATTTTACGTATAAAATATTACAATATTTCTATGATAGGAGACATGTTGTCAATTTTGTTCAATACAATCATTGTTGAAAAATTTCTTATGAATTCCTTCGAGTGTCCCAGACACTGAAGAATCAGTCCTTGCACGCACTACTTGCAAGAAAACTTATAATAAGCGCAGGTCGAATGTGGTCCGGATTTTTTAAATACTGAAACGTAATGACAATTAGTATGTCCTGTCAAAATATTGGCGACAATCGCTTACTGGAAGGCACTGAAAGAACAATTGAGAAATTTCCCAATTTTTGGTATCTACTTTCCGCTCACATTTTGGACTAATATGAGGAAAGTCAACCCTTTTCTCTACAGACCGAGTCTGTTGCTATATTAAAAGGTCACTGACTGCTGCTTTAAGTTTCGCATTGTGTTCCGTAATATCACCTCAATATCCTTCTCCGATACAGAATCACGTTAATTTAACACAATACGAGTATCTATCATTTTATAATTAATCTTTCACACGTTTGTGAGACCTTAACTATAAAGTTTTATTTCTTTGTTTTGGAATTAAAGTTTTAAAACAAATTTTGTTTTTATTATATTAAGTATTAGTGGTAAATACAAAAAAAAGTGAGGTAAGCAAAATGAAAAATATTTTGTTAATAGTTCGTTTTAGTATATATTAACACTATCCTTAAGTTTTTAAATTTTTCCAGTTTTAAGATTATTTGTACTTCAGCTTCAATGATTAAAAATAGCTTGTAACATAGAACTGGAAGTGAATGACGGAAAAAAAACTAAATAATATTTCAAATAGTATTTCAACATTCATGCATTAAGTAAATTGTATTGAAATAAGTTTATGTTATGCGTTGACAAGGCTCATAACCGCTTAGTACATCGTCACAGAGTAGAACGTATTTTCCTTATTTCCTTCGTTTGGCATTTAACTCAGATGATAATTCTTTGGTACATCACACTCAAAAATTGCTCTTCGCCGTGTAAAAGGAATAGGTTTTTCGTAAAATTTCTTCAGTACCACCTAGTGTGCCATCGTCGCTAATATTTTCATAGAACATACTAATTGTCAATATGTTACAGTATTAAAACAGTCAGGACCACTTTCGACCTGCGCTTGTTGAAAGTTCCCTTGTTCGAGGGTCCTTTCAGTACCAATTGGCGACTTTCTATCGTTACAAGTAAAGGCGCCGATCGAGTTGGCATGTGGGGTGTGTAGTCCGTGAGAGATATATAGGTGGACCATTAGATGAAAATTCATTTGCAACACATCGTTTATTGCAATGCTATATTATTTTGTTAAATTTTTTTGTTCTCATCATAGTCAAACGCAGTTTGTAACTTTTTTTATACAATAGTTTTTTTATTTATTATTATTATTATTTAGTTCATTTAGTTCTCTCAACTTGTGTTGGTTTTTCTTCAGCAGTGGATTATTAAATCAAGTTCTGCTGCGAGGAAGAATCTATTTCAGGTCCTAGAACTTGCTTGTAATGTGGGCTGAGGACAGAAGGACGCTGTGTTGCAATCTACTTATGTTGGTGTTGATTTTGAGTTTTTTAATGGAGTCGACCAGGGATTGGGGTACTAGTCCTAGGGTAGATAAAATGATAGGCACTATGATCACTTCTTGAACATTCCAGAGTTTTTTTACTTCAAAGGCTAGTTGTTGGTATTTTGATATTTTGTCGTTCTTTGTTTTTTCTAGATTGTTGTAATTTACGATAGCAAAATCGATGAGATACACTTTTGATTCTTTTCTTTTCCAAAGAATGACATCAGGTCTGTTGTGAATTGTTGTTCGGTCAGTGAGAAAGCTTCTACCCCAGTACAAAGTATTTGCTTTCAAATCGTCTTGCAGGACTGGTTGAGGTTTATACTGGTGGTATGGGGTTCTTAATGAAGTTCAGTGACTTTGCAATTTCCAGGTGTATTATTTTTCCCATGTTATCGTGTCTAGTTTTGTAATCATTTTGGGCCAACTGTGTGCAACCACCAATGATATTATTATTATTATTATTATTGAAACAAACGTTCGAGAAAGTTATTTAGATCTCACATACGCACTTCTCACTTTGAGGGGAGCTTAATGTGACAATAACGTCATGATCACTTTAATTCGCTCTTCAGACTAGTTTCCCTTCTGAGAATCATTCAGGATTTGAAAAAAAAACTTTTAATGAGTTCGAGGTGGTACATCTTTTATTGTTCCTGGAAATTGACACAACACAATTGACACATATTATTTTCATGAAAGAAATTTTGTATGAATGGGGTCAAAAATGCTTGAAGTTCTAAAAATACCAGGTAAACGAATCAGTAATACAGAATAAATCTTCCATAATAGAACAGTTTAGTAGTAGTCACTCCTCTCGTGACATTGAGGCAAAAGTGGACCATGACTGTAAATAGAGGCAATTGGAAGACCGACTGCTCGGGTCTCTTTTGAAAGTATACAAAACAATTTTTCCCGAAAACATCCCAAACACTCACTATTTATTTATTTATAAACTATGTTTATGTCAAAGTCACAACATAGTTCATTTTCTATTGTAATTTGCAAGACATTACGAATATCACTTCTTAATTCATATACAATTCTTTATGGAACTAACTTGATATGTCTCTTATTAAATCTCGGATTTCTACGACCTCTGAAACATGTTCTTGAAAAATTTTGAATTCTAATCTTGTGTTGAAATACTCCACAAGAAATATTTAAAAACGAATACGGTTTCCACTGTTTGGCAATATAATCGGACAATTTTTCTTTGTTTTGAGATACAATTGACTTTCTCTTCCTATTGTGCATTTAAATTTCATAATGATATTTGAGATAACAAAAAAGGAAACTTGCTTAGGATCAATTCATAATTTGATTCTAGTATCACACCTGAAATACTGTTTTAAAATTAGGTGTTGTATGTGTCCATAGACATTTAAAAATGTTTGCATTGAGCTTGGAAGATTCACAAACTGGTCCCTTGAAAGATAATGCAGTGGGTCGGAGTGGATTCCCATCATTGTGATTCTTGACTTCCACAAATAATTTAGGTGCATTCACTTTTAAGAGTTAGAATTTGTACGTCCCATCCAATTTCTCTTGTTTGAAGAATTTTGAAATTTCGTTTTGATTTCTTTGTGTCCAAAGGGAAATGATCGTTTGCTGTTTCACTGTATTACATGTTTTGTCATTTGACATAACTTACATTTTATAGATTTACGGTTTTGTTTGAGACATTGATCTTCTCAGTTTTCAAAATCAGTATGTTCTCATTTTGTGTTATATATAGAAATTCTATTTATCTCATACGTAATTACTAATTCTTTTTCAATATTATAGTTGAATTTTTGGAAACGTTGGTATTTCGGAACATTGTGATCTATCGTTTCCCTGGCTGTCTTGCCTTGGATGTAATTTATGAAATCTACACCAGTAATAATATGTTTGATTCGTATTTTGTTGTAAGAAAAACTTTGAAATTAAGGAAAGTATACCTACAATATCCTCGTGAAATTTTGTTTTTAATTTAATAATTTGATATGTTTGTATTTAAGAGTACTATTGTATGTTTTCTTTCTAAAACTTAATAAATTAGCTGGGCAGTTCCATTGAAATTATGAATTTTCAAAAGAAAGAAATATAATTATTTAATCCTCTTTGCAAGTTACAACCAGATCAATAATACTTCAATTTTGGAAATATTCCCGGGTATATTCACAAAGCTTTATCTATCCAGGTATTTTACTCTACTTAGTATAACTACACTTCATACTTCATGAGAGTGACGCCCAGAAGACCGTCTACTATTAATGAGAGGGTTGATTCCCGAATTTCTTTGAGGTAGCAACATTTTGAGACAATATCCTCATTGAAAGAACTTCAAATGTAAAAAAATTGAGTTAATGTAAATATAGAATATTTATTTTCACTTGTTTATTGCAGTTCACAGTTTAGTAAAATAGAAAAAATATAAATTGAAAAATTAAAAGCACCACAATTTTTTTTGGGTGGGGGAATTGTCTTTCTCATGCCCAACTTCAAATAGAGTCCACCGTAAGAGTCGATTATAATTTTAGAAAACAATTGATGGAATTTTTTGACAATACATTTCTTATGTTCATATCGGGAAGGGCTGTTCCCTTTTTCGTCTCCCTTGTCCCGAGATTTCCCTCCCTTTTCCCCACTCTCTCATGCAGCCCCCGTCCTTGCTCGCTCTCAGATTCAGCCAATTAAAGCCTCTTCTCGACTTGCATAGTCGGCGCCGAGCTTATGCAAATGACGCCGGGAAACACTTGGCGGCCAAACCCCCCTTCGCCACGTCTGTCCCTCAAAGCCTCCCTTGGCACCACCCAACCGCCTTGTATATGCTCGATCTGGGAAATGTGGAGGACAAGAGCTTCCACTTGATATGCAAAATCCTTGGATGTTTCTTGCGGTATCTCAGATATGTGAGTAACCCTGTTTAGTTGCGAATTAATATACGCGTTTACTTCGGTGCTGCGTTTACATTTAAAGCTGGAGGAGTTAAGAGATTAAAGGCGCACGTAATGTAATGAACTCGGGAGAGCGAAATAACAAGAACGCTTCCTCTTCTTCGCAGTATTGAACAAATATTCATGTTCTCTAGATACTATCTATTTAGCCATTCAGATAACGGTTAATTTAACATGAATTTCATATATATATCTTCATTTTAATTGTTTTGATGGATACAATAATTTATTTTTATATCCATCAAAACAATTTAAAAAAACAAGAGGAAAGTAAATAATTGTCTTAGAATACCATTTAATACAATGCTGTTCAACTTATTTTAGCCCGCGGGCCATTTTCTGTACATTTCCGACCGATCGAGTCGACACGGTATGGGGTTTGGCAAAATGTTTGCCCGACGAATAAAACAAATGGGTCATATTTCTTTATTTGTAACATCTATAAATGTACATTTATTCAAGCTGGAAAATTAAATTAGGATGTTTGTTCATTTAAAAAAATACTTTTTATCTTTAGTATTATAAAAATGTTTTTATATTATCTCATAGAATATATGACAGGGTTACTCCGAACACAATTTTCTAGTTTCTCTCACCGAACATTCCAAGACAAAAGTTAATTCTGACAGCACAAAGACACGTTGTGCCCCTAACGTTTGAAAATTTTGATCTAAACTGCACTATAACTCGCGGCCCGTAAAAATAGTTTCATGGGTCGCATATGGCCCGCGGGTCGCCAGTTGGATAGCGCTGATTTAATATAATCATATTATGAAAGCCTTTTCAAGTTACCAATATTTGAAGATAATTGTTAAATCTAATCCAAAGGTTTTTTTGGTAATACATTTATTACCAAACTCAGACACATTAACTTTTCACCTTGAGCTAATTCTTTTGGAATGTAAAGTTTTTATTGTGTTGAACATGTTGATACGTATGCGTTTCATGAAACTTGCAAAAATGGTTTCATAAAAAAAACGCGTTTCATGCAACGCGACAATTCGATTGGATTTTAGTGAAAAATTTCAGGATTATATGCGGTTCGAAATGAAGTATGGATGTTAGAATTCAGTTCAAGTAAAGCTAGAAGAAGCGGTGGAGGAGTACCCGTGAATGTGAAACTAGATATTAAAGGTCAATTTTGATTTGGCAAAATGGGCGACCGTAACCGGTGGTTCGCAGACCACTAATTGTCCACGAGTAAATTGTTGTAGTGCGCAGAAAAATGTCGGCGTTAATGACAACTTTTATTAATTTTAAAAGAGAAAATTATACTATAAGATGTGCGGTGTCATGAAACTGAGTTTCATCGGTGTGCAGCGCGCCAAGGAGAGAGAAAAATAATGTGCTTGTCATTTCAGTATATTGATTATAACACTGTGCATATGAGTTCATCTTATTTATTCAATACATGCTTCTTCCATTATCATAATGCAAGTGGATGTATTTTGTTACGAGTGTCGAATTCCTTCTGTATCTCCTGAACTCCAGTTGTTACGTGAGACTGACGCAAGCATCTTAGTCCAGTGCAAGGAGACAGAGACTCAGCTACTCGTAACCAGTCTAAAGATGAAGCACACTACCCTTCGGCGTAAACGCTTACAGATGAGCCAGCGAACTGCCTCATGCGACAGCAGTTGACTGTCTATTACAATTACTATCCTCCTGCCTGCATCACCGCTGCGATCACTGCCACCATCACCATCGCTACCCAGTAATTATCACGTCACCAACTTTGTAATTATCACGTCATCACATCGGTGACCATCCGATCACGGTGTCTCGGAACACTGGGACTGCTCACTCTACGTTATACGGTTATTTTTGTAAAATAATAAATACAATTAGAGGTGCCCGACCACTCATAGGAACAAATAAATTAATGTTATTTAATATTCCGTGTGAATATTTGTTGAAAATACGGAGAAGCTGGAATGCGTTTGTTTTGACACCAGTCCCACCACGATAGGGACAAGCATTGTAAACATGAAGAAAAATTAGATATAAGATTTTTAGAAAATAAAATCTCGTAATGACAACTGAGATTGAGAATTTTGTGATTGAATTTTATTTTCATTTTTATCGTCATCAGGTTATGAAATTTTTTTTGTGTAATTTAAAATATTTCTAACTAGTTGAACCCGAATGAATAATTCGCATTAAGCTAAAGAAGGCGAAGTACTAAGGGAGTACAAATGTATCACGTTCCAGTTCTATCTTTGTCAAAAAAAACACTTATATTAAATTACCCTCAACTCTTACCCAAAAATTCATGTAATGTTTTCAATAGAACACATCCTTTTTACATAATATTCCATAATCTGCCTAATTTTTTCAAATTGCAATATCATAATAAATTTAATTATAAATTTATTGTCAAAAAACATTACAGACTGCGTATGACCACGTGGAGGACAATAAACTAATTAACTCTCCGGAAGCAAGCAAGGGACCATCCCATCAATTCCGATCAAGGGCCCTAAGGCAGAGGCGGATTCAAAAATTTCAGCAAAAGTTCCTAGAT